>JALPQI010004545.1:0-76973 GCA_025490895.1 Thaumatotibia leucotreta
CACTTCCTTACTTTGCATACCTACATTTCATACATACATGCATACATGTTCATTTGTGCTAAATCAAAAAGTAATGACTGTAGGTTTAATGTTCTAATCAAGTATATGGAAAGCTTAAGTTCAAAGATAATGAAATTAATATTTAGGTACATATACATTGAAATGGCAACTATATGAAAAAGTGGTAGATGGTTTCAACATATAATATCCAAAATATAGCACCTATAATAGTTATATTTATACTTTAATTTGATGTTTCATGGGTGTAAGGGAAGATAGCAAGATAGGAGAATAGGAACCCTTTAACAGGCAAGACTCAAAACAATCCTGGATTCAAGCCTCTATCCATCCTGTTGTACAAAAAATTATGCTTAAGAAAAAATACAACAAAAAGACTGTCACAGTGGTGGTTGTCTTTGAGACCTGTGCCCTATCAAGGGTTAAGACAGGATTGCATTTATGCAACATAACAAATGTATTTATAATAAAATTTCATAGATAATAATAATTATGGTTGCTTTATAATCCTTGAAATGTAGCTAATAGATGAAAAGCTACATGGAATGTTATGATATCATACATAAGGCATATCTAACTTAGGGAAAAAAAAGTAGTTTAAAGAAACATTTGATCATTTACATGTGTATGTAATTTTTCAGATTGAAATAGGAACTTCAGCGGCAAACAAGTCAGAATTTAGACCAAGAAGCCCCAGCCCGTGGAGTAACATGAGGGGTAGCCTCCGGCCGTCCAACTGGCAGAAGCACTGGCGTCGAAACAGTAAGTATCAATTTCTAACCAGCGGTCATGGTCTTTGAGAATAAGTACAAGAAGTTGAAAGCGAATTTTTGTTTATCACTTTTGTAATCACATTGATGACAAATTTATACGAAATTAAATTTTGGTTAATAATTTTGGTACATTTTTTTAAATTTAATTTCCTGAACATTGATTTGGCTGTATTATTTTTGCTCATTGTACAATGGATGTATATTGTGCATAATTTAATTAAAAAGCTAGGCATTATGTATTCAAAATAAGGTTTATTAGTTTTGCCTTAACAGGCACAAGTTAACAATATCAAAATGCAACTATATACTCTAATCAGTTGTTTTTAATTTCAGAATTTGAAGCCAGAATGTGTACAGCTGACAGCTGATATAACTGCTGTAGAGATTCCATACAGCTGCATAAAATCCTGATCAAAAATGCAGGGAGCATGAGAATGTCATGGACAGAATCAATTATTCTACGAGTATTATTGTCATAGTTATATTTCATTCACTGGATTGTTAAATTTTTTGACTTTCAATATAATATATATTATTTTTTTATTACATGCAAGTTTCTTTGATTGCCTATTTAAATCCCCTTAGTAGAGGATTCAACCAACTGGAGTGACCATTGACAGGCTTTCTTTTCTACCAAAGCATATGAGCATACTGTATGACTGTTTATTGTGTTCTCTGGTTAGTTAAATGCTCCAATATAGAGCTATACAATATATAAGTACCATAGCTAATAATAACTGCTAAGTTGGTGTGCTTATATGCCTCTCGAAGAACCTACATATTTTTTATTCACACACACATCATCAGCCTATTTCAGTCCACTGCTCGTAGGCCTCTCCTATTAACTGTGCGTATAGACGCATTAGGAGGTAAATGCCCATAATCGCCACGTTGGCCAAGCGGGTTGGCGATCGCAGTAACGTGTCCACTATGATGACGTTGCTGCCCATCATCAATCTTCTATCAAATAATAGTCCTTAGTCGACTCTTACGACACCCACACAAAGAGTTGGGGTGGTGACAAATGTAGGTATTCATACTGCCGTCACCACACGGCATTTTTAATCGGCTGCTGTTAAATATACTGTCACGGAAATTGGTTCACGTAAGTACATTCATTTTCTCAATATATCTGATGGCGACTTCACCACTTAGGAGTCTGAAAGAATTTTCTGCACCGTGTATAGGTTAAATTAGATATGTATTTCTACGCATGACGACAGTTGCGTAAAAGCTTTTTTTAACCACTGACATACTTTTTGTAGCTGTAGCTATATTTTGTTACTCTTATTTTACATTGCAAAAGAGTCTATCGTAAAAATCAATGCATGTGAATGTATAATCAAGAATAAGAAAAACTTGGCTGATTAGCTCAAACCTTCGGCCAGGCGCGGATCCAGTTAAAAACATCTCGACTTGCGCTCATGTCAAAAACAGCTGTTCGATATTCTGGCCGCCATCTTGTAAAATAAGGGTTAATGAGGAGATAAAGTAGGGTGCACGAGCTCGTAACTTGAGCATGAGATAATGAACTGTTGAGGGACTGATTAGCGCTATTTGACGTTTATGAATAACGTTTTTTGACATCCGTCTCTGAAGGACCCTTCAACAGTCCTCTAACTTTTTATGAATACGGCTGTTAGTCTATAAATTAACATCGAGAAGAGTTGTAACAAAGGAGGTTAGTTGAAACAAGCTGTTTCAACTTACCTTCCCTTCAAAATTAACGGCTTTTTTATATCTTAGCGATTATTACTTACAAGCGGTTCTTGTTTGAAAATAACATGTTTGAATATAAACATGTACTTAAATAGACGTTACAGATGACGTATATAAAGGGCATAATTCTTAACATAACACGTAAATAAACGGCATTTAAAAAATGGGTAAAAACTTACTTTTCGCACAATTTTGAACACAGACGCTATAACTCCGCAAACGCTCGGCCGGCGGCCATGGCGTGTACTGAAGAGTAGGTGGGAGGGAGAAAAGGGATAGAACTGCGCTTTTGCCAGATTTCTAATGCCTATAGTTCCTGAGATTTTGTCGTTGTGTCAACTTACCTTTTTGTCAACTCTCCTAGGTCTCCCCTAACCCACTATTAAAAAAATATTAAAATTTACCCACTAACCTAGGATAAAATTCCAAAAAACTTACCCCCTTATTCATAAACGTCTGCTAACTTAACAAGCCGCTAATAATTGTTTGTCCTTTTTGCTCTTATGAACATTGTTAAGACCGAAAGGGTCAAACTATTATTATCGGCTTGTTAAGTTAGCAGCCGTTTATGAATAAGGGGGTCAGTTTTTTGGGGAATTATATCCTAGGTTAGTGGGTAAATTTTAATATTTTTTTGCTGAAAATATCACATTATCTGAAACAAAGCACGCAAAACCCGCGGGCTTCACGGAACATTATTACAACGAAGCCAAATACACGAAAATTTAATTACTAAAACCCTTTCACAGGGCAAACAAAAATAATTTCGGGCCGGCGCTAAATTCCCGGATCGAAACGCGGTCATTTCGTTTTGCATACCAATGTGCCTAATACAGCCATCAGATAAACCGGAGCAGCCACGGTGGTCGAAAATATCTGAACACGCTCTAACGCCATGACAATAGAGGTCTGTTTAGAAATTTATGAGCACCCTGGCCGCTCCGATATATTTGGCGATGGTAGCTGCGTGAGCTGTATACCTCGCTGTCTAAATCCCCTGTACGAATGATATCAACAAAAAAAAACGGGAAAAGCATGTCGGACCATGCTCAGTGTCGGGTTCCGTAGTTATTCAAAAACGGGTGGCCGATTTCGTTTGAGGGCGTTTTCACAAACCATTGTTGAAATCACCTTGTTATTTAATTTGGACAAATTTGGGCTTGTTCTACTCAGGATCACGAGCTCTTTCGATTTTAATAGGAGAAAAAAATGTCCCAGAATGTTTTTTCCATTACGATACCGTTTTTTTATACATGTTCAAACGCGGTAGCGTAATGGAAGGATGAAAACTGTATGAAAATTATGGGACATATTTTTTCTCCTATTAGAATCGAAAGAGCTCGTGATCCTGAGTAGAACAAGCCCAAACTTGTCAGAATTAAATAATAAGGTTATTTTAAACAACGGTTTTGAAAAAGGCCTTGAAATAGCTTTATTTGAAGTATTCAATTTTTTTTCATATTTTTTGACCTAAGGATCAAAAGCTACAGACATGGCAAAACTATAGGGTTTCCTAGTTTACTACGTAACCTTAAAAACTGAATGGACAAAAAATGCTGTTTAATATTATGTGTAGTGTTGCTTAGTTGATAAACCTTGCCTTTGAAGCTGAAACTCCCGGGTTAGAATCCCGGTGAGGACTTCTCTATGTATTTATTTTCTCACAAAAATGTTTATTCCACAGGTTGTGTTTCTACACCGTGCTCGCGAGCATTGCGAGATATTTTAGCTATGCATTCTGGACGTCAAAATAAACAAAAAATATTATGTGACCTAATGTAAAACGTCATAAATATATTTTTTTTCTTTTTATCAATTTGTTAAAATGTTTTATTTTTCATTTATATTTTAGTGACAGGTTGTTTTGTTAAGTATATTCTTATTTTTTGATTATCAGGCAAATGTGTGGTAATATTAGAACATATTGTGGTAGCATTGTAATCAAAAATAAGTTTTATGACGAGTTAGACGTAAACCTTATTTTGATAAACGGTTGATTATCTTTGAACTCAAGCTGAATCCAGGAAATTATATAACTTTAAATACTCTAAATATAGTCAGGAATTCACCATTAAAATCTTTCGCAATGTTCGCGAGCTCCGTGTACATGTATCTGGGTGCTTTTATTTCGTCATTGTCGTCTCGACAAGTATTGTTTCAACCAAGGAGCGGAATTCTTCATAGCAAAAACTAAACTGTCAAAGGGATTGACCGAGGTGTTTTATCGACTATCGATAAATAATTGACACTTGACGGTTCGTCGCTAACTTTTATTTATCGTAATAAGGCTTTTACGCATACATATTATACAGTGGCGGCAGATTATTAGGGATATCATTATTTTGTTCTATGCCATTGTAATTTAAATTATTTTAATAAGTGGCAAAGTATTAAAAGTTAATCATAAATGGAATACACATTTTTTTAATATGGTTTAGAGTTTGTTAAACAATTATTATACAACGTTTTATTCAAAACATAATTGGTGGACACAAAAAATCCAACATTAGTAATTATGTCCTTAATTAATTATCTGGTCGCCACTGCACACGTATATACTTAAAAGCCTAATTACATTATTTTAACGATATTTCATTGAGTATAATTTCGTTTATCGATAGTCGATAAAACACTTCGTTCAATACCTCTGACGGTTTGATTTTTGCTATGAAGGATTCCGCTCCTTGGTTTCAAGACATGACTTTAAGAATATTATTTTAACCTCCTAAGGCCCAAGGTCCTTCCTGTAGTAATAATTAACTTGGTGATTCAGACCCAGCTTCATCAACTGCTGTAAAATCACAGTACCACCAGTAGGACTTATACAAAAGATGAAATTTTGTTTTCAAATTTCGCACCAAGCTAATCGAACGTAAAATATTATATTCATTTCTATTTGTCCAAAAATCATCAGAAACTGATAGTAAATAAATATGCCCCAAAGCTGTTGATGGCATACAAGTAAAATAACATTTAAAAAATGTGATCTTAATGTTTGGGCTTGGGCAAGTATAAAACAATACTTGGTATAGTCCATTTCAAATACGAAGGCCCGATGCCACTCGAAACTTTTGTCATTTAATTGGTCCACTTCAAATTGGCATGTGTGGTACACCGATGTATGCATAAAATATCACGCCACAAAAGGGCCTGGCCAGGTTTCTTTTGTTATCACTGATCCTATTGCTGACGCCTAATGACTTTGTTAAGTGGAATCGGGCCTTTGTATTTGAAATGGACTTTAAGTACCTACTACTGGTAGGACCGTGGTTTGCAATGACCAAATTTCGCCTTGGGTCTTAGGAGGTTAATGTAAACGTGATTCAGTACCAAACCTAGTCTAGCGTAATACTCAGCCTCACGCTTTGGTAATAATCGCGGGACGACAGTGATGAATCCAAGCGATGAATATGCTTCTCGGAAAATCACCTATCTATCTATTATACGTAGGTACTAGATATCCCATGGGGGCATGGGAAGGAATTTATATGTTTCGACGCCATGCTGCGACCATATAAAGTCAAAGTCAAAGTCAAAATCATTTATTCAAAATAAATCCATAAAGAATACTTTTTGAACGTCATAGTATAGGTACATCATTCATTTTGTTATATGAAAATTATTACATAAATTCATTAATTACATATTCCCCATTGACATATTTATAATTTCAATTTTAATTTCAATATAATAATAATAAATAAATTACCCAGTCAACCTAAAATAGAATTATTTTGACCATACATCGCTGTCCGTTAAATAATCGTCCAACTTATAATACGCCTTCTTTGTTAATGTCTGTTTTACCAGCGCTTTAAATTTATTTTCAGACAAGTTTAAAATAGGATCTGGTATTTTATTATAATAACGGGTACAGAGGCCAACAAAAGATTTTTTTTACTTTACTTAGTCTAGTCCTTGCTGCTAACAACTTAAATTTATTTCTGGTATTTATCTCATGAACATCACATCCTCTAGAAAATAGTGCTTGATTCTTTCTTACATACATAATGTTTTCATATATAACATGGACGTCTAACGCCAGCTCAAAAATGTCCCCAAAAATGATTGTTCAATTGTGCCAAGAGGGGCTGGACATAGCGCTTTTTTTAACACCGCGCATATTTTGGCACAACATCTTTGACAAATGTTTGTAGAATATAGCCAATCAAAACTCTGATAGACCAATCACAACTATTTTAAATGGTGGTTTCAGTTTTTATAGGTTGATTTTGAAAATCTTTGCCGTGATGCATTGAAGAGGGGGTGATATACTTGTCAACTAAAATTCAAGACCGTTATTGAAAGGCAATTTAGTATGGCATGCGGCTTCTATGTTTTATTTGTTCGTAGGACGCCATGTCAAATACAAAAGTTGTCGCTCAGACACTACGTGTAGCCGTTAGGAGTTAGATACTCGATACGTAAAGCATCGCACCTCGAACCACATCTCGAATATTAATTGATTGGCTATATTCTATTCGAATTATGTCTAAAATAATTACATGGACATGCGCAGTGTTTGGAAATTCGCAATAATAATATGTCAATCCAATTCAGATAAATGAGTCAATAGTACATTTAGATGCAAGAGCAAAAATTTTTTTTTTCGACGAGGGTGATAGTTGGATCCCGAGTAAAACGAGGGCGACAATCACCCGAGTTAAAAATAAGTTTTTAGTACAGATGGTGCCTTAGTCTATACGTAAAGCATTCTATCGCACTCGCACCTGACATATTAGAGCGAGTGCGATAACCTGCTGTACGTATGAAGAAACACCTAACGTTACCGATACTTGCAAAGTCTTGGTACGGCTACTGTACGCTTTTCCCAATCGAAACACGCTTTGCATACAAATGTATTTGGAGCGTTCAATCTTGCGCACCAATTAAGGTATTTCGAGAATGGTCGGGTGAAATGGAACGAAGGACCAATCAACGATCGACCCTCTTGATACCAGTTTTTGAATGGAATTTTTAGCTGTACGGTCGCAAATTTCGAGGATTCTTCTCTGTCACTCTAATTACGCCTTCGTTGGAGTGACAGAGAAAAATCCCCGAAATTTACAAATTTCGGTGTTCGCGGTAGTAGGCCTGGTTGGTAGTATCCCTGTCTACGAAGGTGGAGGTCCCAGGTCTGTATCCTGACGAGGATGTTTACACGCTACTAATTCGAAGTCTTACTAAACACTTTCTAATTGTTTTCGAAAAACATTGTAAATCAGAAAAGGCTGAATACTAGTTTTCAAAAGTTCACTAATCGAATCTATTTTTATTGTAAAAATACGCTCAAAAACACAAAAAAATGGTTTTCACCTAATGTGTAATTGTTATACACACTGCGTGATGTAGGTATCCTCTATTTTTCATATAATTATTTGGTTTAGGTATCAAAAATAGTATATTTTTTGACACCTAAACATTCCTTAACGTCGACTGTACAGTCCACTTCTCTATCGTTGTTCGTTTATTAGACCCCGCTGCTATCGAAGGTGCAAAATGGTAGGTCGCCCAATACAATCGATATTTCTATTTGTGAATAATTGTATATTTACCAGTTCTTTTGAAACGGTTTATATCAAGAGTATCCTGGAACTCAAAACATAAGAAAAGTAATAGAAACATTTTTTTAATTGTACTGATAACAATTTATCGCCTTTTGTGTGAATAATAATAGTTCATATTTTGTTTTAATTGACTTATGAATGCTTTGTGCTCAGAAGATAACGGAAATTTAAAAGACTATCATTTTGTTAACGACAAATTGTCGATAGGTATAATGATCGACATGACAAATATGTTTACCCATCCCTAAGAAATTGACAGCTATCATTTTGCACCTCCTACCCATAGCGGGGTCTATTTATTGTGTTTAAGGCATAGCTATAATGAAAAGACGTCTTTCGCTCTACGAGTAGGTAAGATCAAGGCCAAATCTTAAAGTGAATTTAGTTTAAGTGCTCTGCCCTCATCAAGACCTTTGGTAAGCTTCGCAACTTCCGATGGAATGACTCACCTTGCTTTGAATATTAATTTTGAATTTGGTTCGTTCCCATCGTTTGGGGAGGACACGTCAAACATCATGAAGAAGAAGAAAAATAAGATAACTATAGTCTGCAAGATCTAAAAGTGAACTTTTGATAGTAATAGATTAATCCTTATGACGGTATGAGTCACCAGTTTTTCATACTTTGTATGGCGGTAATGGAATGGAAAGTTTGAAAAAACTATGTAAATTTTGGGACAAAATTGACTACTAAACTGTTACTATAATATTCTTTGCAATCTCGTATGCCAGTACGTATTGAACCAAAACTGAGATACTTACCGAGTTTTCATTTAAATAGACATTTGTTACTGAGTGAGTTCTGGTTAATCCGGCAATAAGAATATATTTGTCACCACCCCAACTCCTGTGGGTGTCGTAAGAGTCGACTAAGGGATTGAAGTGTCACTGACTATTATTTGATAAAAGATTGATGATGGGCAGCAGCGTCATCATCACAGAGTGGACACATTACTGCGATCGCCAATCCGCTTGCCCAGCGTGGCGATTATGGATATTTACTTCCTAATGCGTCTATACGCATAGTTAATAGGAGAGGCCTACGTCCAGCAGTGGACTATCATAGGCTGATGATGATGAGTTCTGGTTGTGGACTGGTTTATTTTATTACTACCTAAGTATTTTATTACAAAACTTACCAGTACTCTACCAAACCAGCTTATTCTATGGGTAGTCAACTCTTCGCGCCTATGTTTTTTTAATATATGATGCCATTTTCTACTGACAATTTTGTTCGCCAGGGCATAGAGCCTTGCACACTATCCAAAGTCAGGTAAGTGACTGGAACACGACGGAAAACCACAAATCACAGCCTTACGAAGCAATTACTATTTCCTGTCCCTTGGGGATCTCACGAATAGATTACTTACTAGAAGCAAAGACTGTCCCTACGCTCCCATTTTGCGCCAGTTTCCCCAATAATTCTTTTTATTAGCATTCTTAATAATGTGAATGAATCTAATACGGACGATAAATCAAAGCAGTTGATCAAATTAATTAATGTTATCAGGATTTTGTAAGTTACACTTCATTATGACTTGACCTAATTATTTTTTATTATTTACTTAGCAGTAATATAACTATAAGCCTTTTTATGGCATAACGCGATAGTCGCTTTTAATAACAACTTAACGAGCATAGCTATACAGCGAGGGAATGCTGCCAGCATCTTTGGCACAATGCCTAGGGGGCCATATTTCGATTTTTTATTTATTATTTAAGGGTTTATTATAATTTTAAATAAGGGTTCCGTAGCCAAAATGGCAAAAACGGAACCCTTATAGATTCGTCATGTCCGTCCATCCGTCTGTCACAGCCGATTTACTCAGAAACTATAAACGCTACAGTAATGAAATTTGGTTAGGATATGTGTTGTATGAACCGCTACAGGATTATAATACTATATTGTAAAAAAACCATTGGGGTGGGGCCACAGACAAGGTGGGGCCCTCCATACATGCAACTGAGGGATAGAAAAAAAAATTTTGTTGTATATAAGCGTGTGGGGTCTTAACCCCTGGTATGCTTCCTGTCAAATTACGTTACTGTAAAAGTTACCTTGACACTTAAAACAATAGATTGAAATTCCCACGCACGGATCCGTGTCTAAGCATACGAGGGGTTAATAGAACTATTCATTTTTATTTAAGGCGAGGTAAGCGTAGAATTCCCGTTTGTTTTTTTCAGTTTTCTCAATAATACTACTTCCTTATGAAGTAAAACTTATATATGTTACATTTGAGAACTTGATCTATCGCGCATGGACTACTATTAAGTACTTAAACAAACTTCGCCCTATAAAAAACGATCCCAAACAGAGGTCTAATCTCTGCATGAAAACTCATTTTGCTAAGAAACTACATAACTTTACCAAGAAAAAAATATATCAGAAGAAACGTCAAAGTCTGTGTCAACGATTAACAAGAAGAAATCATTAATATTGTAAGAATTATATTTCATCTTACAAAATATGAGAAATTATTCTCCCGGATCGCTCCTGCTGTCATCTTTCAGTCCCAATCGGGACCTGTTGGAGGGAGGACGTACGTCAATTTTGCGCACCGCTGTCGTCAACCAAACTATCTTTAAGATTGGTGTGATAACACATAAAAAAATGTTATCATCACTGGGGCTTCGGAGACTGAATAAACATAAGTGGTGAGTGACTAAATTAATAGAATTATGTTATTCAATATATTAAACCAAAACAATAACAAACATATTACACAGTATAGATAAAAAACAGTAGGATGACTACTGGTGATAAGACCATGACACATTTTGACATGACGAAAATAGTGAAATAATTAAGAATGGTACCTACTCGTATCTATTAAAAATAGGATTTTATATCCATAATAGTTCGTTATCATCCAATAAAATTTTAAAAACACAATTTATTTTGGAATTCGAATTATTTTATGAAATGTTTTGCAACAGTCGCACTATATTGATTTAAACTTTCACGACTATCACTCATATTTTAAATACAAACGGGTCCTAATCGCGTAAACTTACGTTTAATTATATCCTGACGTTACACCCGTGGTCGCAGGCAGATATGAGTATCAATAAAATACTACTAATAATATACTATCAATTAAAAAAAATATGGAAAATAATGCGAATTGTTACGAAACATACCGAGAATTAGTACATTTCGATTCTAGTGCGAAAAAAATTAAGTACTAAAGGAGTGGAGATAAATTAAAGCACGACCGAAGGGAGTGCTTTAAATCGACACGAGTTACGAATTTCGTTTCCGTACGTGTATCGTACGACGTTTTTCAGTACATATGGCTCTCCGAAGATTTCGACCTGACGTAAAATGAACCACTTCTCGCACAAGCGCGTAAAAATGCGCAATCTGTACTGAAAAGTAAGCTTTTCATAAAAAAATTGAATGGAAAAATATACGAATGACTAAAGTTGCTATAGGGAATGGCGCCCACTATGTTACATTTGCATGAAGGGTAAATTAATAAAAAAAAAATTTAAAATTTTACTTGATAAATGTGATCTATTATCTATACCAATGATATGGTACATATTTATTGTAACGGTGAAAAAGTAACCCTGTATAATAACACAGATAAACTTGACCATGTACAGTGATCGTACTAATAATGTGGATGACATTAAATCACCTATATAATGTTTTCAAAAAATATTTTTACTATTACTATTTTTACTAAAACGAAAGTGTCATTTGAAATAAGTAAGTTGAGTACATAATGCCGTTCTTTTACTAATGTTTTAAAATACACAATTGAATGTCGAATTTACAAGAATATTGTTATAATTTACCCTTTTTGGAGATACGTGACAAAAACATGTACGTGCTGTGATCAAAACATACTAAACATAGAACCAACATTCAAATGCATTTTGGAGATAACACAATATATCAGAAATATAGAGCCAAAGAAAACGCAAATAGTATTAAAGACTGTATCGTTTATTATAAATACAAGTTTAACCTGGTCTAACTTTTGAAATATGTATTATTTTGCGTTTCTGTGTTCTGAATGTATGGTGTGTACGTAATGTATGCTACTTTCCAAATTGTTTCTTTTAGGGGCTTTATCGTGCTTAAAATATTGCCTATCAAACGGGTGCCTGTCGTATCGCATAACGTCGATTGTCCTAAAATTTTTTGGCCGAGAATGTTTGGCATAATGTTACATGGCATACTACTTGTTTAGCCTACTTAATTTTGCGCATACACGTTTAAAATACCTACACCATATTTATTCTAATACTCATTACTCGAACGTCAAATGACCTAAAGCATAATAATCCTAATGTTCATTGTAATAAATATTGTTTTCCCTACTACTCGAACTGTCAATTTTCACTGCGCCTACTTTTATCATGTCCGAAATTTCATTCAAAAAGGCATTTTAATAACAACATGCAAAACATTTGAACAACAGGGTGAATGGTTAAAAAAATATTCAAGTAATAAACTAGGGTAAAACCGACGTGGATTGGTTAGATTTCGAAGCTAGGGCGGAGTGAATGGCGTAGTCTTTAAATACTTAAGTATTTTTAATCATATGTTTACACATCCTCATACTTACAAAACCAAAAAAAGGGGGGACGGGGGGCGAAGCCTCCACCAGGGGGGCTTGGGGGCGAAGCCCCCCGCATTAAAAAAGAAATAACCTGAACCTTCCCCTACCTTAACCTGGATAGGTTCGTTAGGTACCTTTTATCCCTTAGAGCGGAAATAGAAGCCCCGCGCAGCGGGGCTTCGTCGACCGGTTCCCAGGTCAAAATTGCTCACTTAAATTCTTTGGACAACAGGGCTAATTATTCAGTAATAATTAAATATATGGATTCAATTTTTTTTTTAAATTAGTTAAAGGTAGGTAATCACTTTTAGTACATTAAATAGTAGGAACATCACCATTATGAACAATAATTTTTCGATACATATACATTAGACACAAAGACCATTAGGACAAACAATATTTAGGAACAACCAAGTTAGGATTAACAATTTCGTCATAACAAAAATATGCGCAACAATGTTTATGCCATACATTTTTCGGCGTAAAGTTGTTATGCGACAAATTTTTCGAAATAAAAATATTATGCCACCCGATATAGACCCCTATCAAACGTATTTCGGACAAACTTATACAGCTGAATGTGAGACTATTTCAACGACTCCATGGTACTATTTTAAGAAGCAATAGGTCAAGATGCTACCCGAGTATATTATCTAAACGGAGTCTTCATTATTCCCCAATCAGGCATACACAAATAAAATGTGGTGGATTTTATGTTTTACATAAAATCGGATTTTTACACAACGTTTTAGATGCCCTTCACTTTCTTATGCGTGCGAGAACAGCG
This sequence comes from Thaumatotibia leucotreta, assembly GCA_025490895.1. Lineage (NCBI taxonomy): Eukaryota > Metazoa > Arthropoda > Insecta > Lepidoptera > Tortricidae > Thaumatotibia > Thaumatotibia leucotreta. The sequence continues at coordinate 13,441 of JALPQI010004545.1, forward strand.
AAGCAGCTATAAGAATCAGCCATACATAAAATCCTTATTGAAACACCATGGGCTTGATCCATAGTTAGAACAGGTAGATATAAATGCTCCATGATAGTTATATTAGATGTCAAAGTCAAAATACACGTAAGCTACATACCATATTCTCTTTAAAGTATCCTTTCACAAATTCAGGTCATTTTTTTGGGCAATATAAGAGCTATGGCAATATCTAAATGTTTGACATTACGAAGCACATGAAAGCGTGTCTTTCAAAGTAGGTACGATTTTTTTGTGTGTGATGTCGTCTTTTTCGCAAAACGTAAATTTTCTTGTAATAAATACTTGTCCGAAATATTTTTTTATTACTCAGGAGATCAGGATTTTGGATTGGGTTAGTTGTGTCTAATCCAGATGGTTTACGTTGAGTTTCTAGGATGAAATGTGTACCTTATTAAAGCAGTAATTAGACACATGTATGTTTTTATATAAACATGTAATATAAAAAATTATGGCCAAGTAAAGTCGTATTTATAATAAATGATACACCCTTTAATATAGGCCTCACAAATTTTATGATAGCAGCAAGTATACCCTGGGTGTAACTACAAAATACAATCAATACATCTTTCATCCTGTATAAATGTAATGGATTTACTCGCGATTATTATATTACTTTGTGAAATATGCAGCACGGAAGCTTAAATAAAAGCATTATCCTATAATGCAAAATTAGGTACGTTATTTTTGCGTCATCTGCATGATTAGTTCGACCCCTGATCATCATGTATAATTATATACTTTTTTCGTGGACAGTCCATCAAAAATTTTGAAAATCAGCATGTTTGCATCATTTTTTATGAAATTGTACGCCTGATACGCATTATAGGACCGCGGATCTATAACGAGTCTCGTATTAAATATTAATGGGATAGTCTCGCATCCGTGTATTTTCTAAATTTACCGTCTACTTTACACATGGCTTGCTAGAGCTTGCCAGATTATAAATTAATTACTTATATTATTATTATGTTACACTATGTCGTTTCGATTCACACTAGTCACATAGTTGTAGTACTGTAAATATTTTCACTATGAGTATTACAGTATCACGTCATCATTGACGGCGACTGTCACGGATATTAGCGGAGGCTGGATGACTCTTAAAACTAGCGTTGAGAGGTCAAAGAATATGGCCTTAAGCAAATCGTTTTCGAGATATTAGCTCTCAAAGTCTGAAAAATGTGTCCCCCCCCCTCTATTTTTTAAACTACGCGATATAAAATTCAAAAAAAAATATATGTTACGCATACGCACATTAATAAACTTTATCAACGATTTTTGGTTTGATTAAATTATCTCTTATAGTTTTTGAGGTAGGTTGATTTAACTGTATTTTTAATGATAAATTGATAATGGTACGGAACCCTTCGCGCGCGAGTCCGACTCGCACTTGGCCGGTTTTTATTTTTATTTAAGTGTACTTTGTAGGGATATTTTATAAGTTTTTAGTTAATAATTTAATTTAGTTTTGTTATATAGTTATAGTTTGTTATTTAATATTTAGTTTTTTTCTCAGTTGCTATTACGTAGGATGCCCTGAAAATTTCGGGAATTTAATACTTAGGAACGTATATTTGACATGTGTTATACCTCTTTCTTACAAGCATAGTCTCATTATTCGAAAACACTGGCCACTTAGAAAAAAAAAAACAATGTCCGATTTTCAATTGTTTTTTAAAGTCGTTGAGTCGCTGGTGAAAATGGAGCTGTCCCGCGAAAGTTTTAGAGCAATGATTTATTATGACTTTAAAAGTGGATTAACACAACAACAATGTGGAGACCGATTAACTATTGCTTTTAGTAGTGAAGCACCTTCAAAGACGACCATATACAGGTGGTATTCGGAATTCCAACGTGGCCGTGTGTCTCTTGCGGATGACGTACGTGAGGGTCGACCGAAAACGGCCGTTACCGATCAAAACATCGATGTTGTTCGCCAACTGATAAAGGAAGATAGGCATGTTACATATCGGGAGATTCAGGAGACTTTAGGCATTGGAATGAGTCAGGTACAAGTTATTTTACAACAAGAGTTGGGCGTGCGGAAGTTATTTTCCCGGTGGATTCCTCACTTGTTATCTGACGACTAGAAAACGGTACGTGTCAATTGGTGCCGCAAAACTTTAAAAAGATTTAATGGAGGAAGCTCAAATGCCATTTTTAGTATTGTGTCAGGTGACGAATCATGGATTTACGCATATGAGCCTGAATCGAAAAACCAATCTCGAGTTTGGGTTTACGAAGACACGTTTGTCTCCAAATCGGGTCACGTGGCGACTATCGCTCTTGAAGATCGAAGAACTGTCAATGCCGATTGGTATATAGGCGTTTGTTTACCGATTGTTTTTACTGAACTGCGAAAAACTAACCCTAACCGCCGTATTATACTACACCATGATAATGCCAGCCCTCACACCGCTCAGAAAACAGACGACTATCTGAAGGGCGAAAACGTCGAATTACCGGACCATCCTCCGTACAGCCCCGACCTAAGTCCCAACGATTTTTTTACTTTCCCGAAAATAAAGAATCGGTTGCGTGGTCAGCGTTTTCAGACCGCGGAAGAAGCAGTCGACGCTTATAAAATGGCCATTTTGTCAACCCCCACTTCAGACTTCAATAACTGTTTTAAAAACTGGTTTCAGAGAATGAAAAAGTGTATTAAACACAAAGGAGAATACTTTGAAAAACAATAAAAGTACTTTTATTTCATTAAAATGCGTATTTTTTCCGATTCCCGAAACTTTCAGGGCAACCTACGTATATGATTGTGTGTACCTACTTTTATTGTGCAATAACTTAACAAGCGTTTGAGTCGATTGTGTTGCATAATTCAATGAGTTTACCGACAGACTTTACCAATGCATTTTTGATGTCAAAAAAAGTAAAAAATATCATGAGACATATACCTATGTACCTATATCATTTTCGGACATTTTTTTTAATTCTTTTTTGTGAGAATTTGAATTTTTTTATATATATGACCAGTAGGTAATAAATTGTAGAGACAGATTTTTTTTTCAATGATTTTATAATTTTTTTTTGTTGAACAAATTTCTGATACTTTTTTGTAATTTTCTCTAACTTTTGTCAGTGGGTATGTCAAGATGAAAACTATTACTTAGTGTAAGTTTTAATCGTGCAGGCATTTATCAGTGACTTATGAATCTTATGATGAAAATAGTTTTTTTGAAAAACATGTCATTATCTCTTAAACTAAGCACAAGAGTTCATATGACATTATAGTCTCAAAATGTGGTCAGGAATATGTACAGCTTTCAAGTTTGTCGGGTTACTCACTAACCAGCTAACCACCCTGTACCTATATATGTAATAGTATTAAGTAGTGTGACTCTGGTGAAAAAATAAAAGTACAAATTGATAGTAAATAATTTGATTTGGTTTTTCACAATAAGTTCGCAATGGTGGGTTTTGTATGAATACCATTGTGATTGTAATTCCTAATAAAAAATATTTAAATTTACGTGTTATCTCCTATGCAGCAGTAAGAATACATTTGTCACCTCTCTGACTCCCGTGGGTGTCGTAAGAGTCGACTAAGGGATTTAAGTGTCACTACGGCCAATAGGCCTACACCTCTCGGTGCTTAGCCAAGTTGCCAATCGCTAACGCTTAGTAGCGTATCTTAGTTTTCCCTCTCTGTCACTCTTTCATATTAGTGCGACAAAGACAGTTAGCTGCCTTTCGTTTACGATTGACGATTAAGCGTTAGCGATTGACAACTTGTCTAAGCACCTAGGACTTCGATATTGATAAAAATTGGTAGGCTGGTAGAGTCAATGATGCTGAGCAAGATTACCACATTTCCCAAAATGTTTGAATGGAAGTTTACTGTTTTGTTACCTGCTACGCTATTCTCTTATTCACACATTCGACGCTGCGTTCGTCAACGAGCTCGACTTCGAGACAGCCGTGTCTAAAATTCTAGCTGTTTGATTTAACATTAGGAATCGAGGCTGTGAGCGAGGTTGTGGGCGAGTTCGTTGCTGTTTTTTGTTAGAGAATACGAAGTTCGTACATTAAACGTCAAACTCTCGACGCAGTGTGGTTCCAGCTCACGCCGCATTCGTCGCCGAAATTCGTAAATTTCGAGGATTTTCTGTCACTCCGACGGAGTCACAGAGAAAGTCATTAGAGTGAGTGAGGCAAATCCTCGAAATTTGCGGATTTCGACATTCGCGGTAGTGCCGCAGATTTAATTGCCCCGAAAATGTAATATAATATGTAGAACCGCATTAATACTGGGGGTAGGTAGCGAAATGTCAAAAGTCAGCCATATTTCTATGAATATATCCTATTTTGACTTAAATATTGTTGTGTCAATAGTACTTTGGAATCCCTTTCTAAACGTGTTTTGATAATACAATAAGTAGGTACCTACTAATTATAAAAATCGTAAGTGATCCAAAAATAGTAACAATGTTTTCAAGAATCACTCAAACACACGTAAATCACTCGTTAAGTTAGTTAATTAAACAGCTATAAATGCCAAAAGCTGATTATATTAATTAAAACCATACCATGCACACTAATAAGTGGCACTTAATATCCGAACACATTTAGATACGCGCGAATACGCAAGTTCGGTCACGTAATAGGTACCTATACCTACACCGTGGGCTGTTTAAGCCCGACCGATTTTAACAGTGTATTCCGGACCACATTTAGAAACTATAATGTCGTATAAACTTTTTTGGATATCGCCTAGTTTCAGAGTTATTACCAATTTAAAAAAAAAACCATATTTTCTAATTGTACATTGAACATTTAACGGCGTTGGTGCCATTATGGAGAATAGTCTCACTAACCTCATTAATACGAGTAGATGTCAAAAAGTGAGAAATAAAACCTTAAAAAAATGAGGTTTTAGTAAAAAAAAAGTGCTAGTTTTATGAATAACATTTACTTTGTATGTTAAAATACATTCAGAAATAAAAAAAAACAATTGCAAAATTAATAAAAAAAATTTTTTTTGCCAAAATTGACAAAAGTCATATAACATTTTTTTTGTTTTTACATAAAAAATGCGTGGTTAAAATCTTTCCGGTGGTTTAAACAGCCCACGATGAACAGACGAATTGCCTGATGGAAAGCAATTAACGTCGCCCATGGACACCCGCAACACCAGAGGCGTCGCAAATGCGTTGCCGGCCTTTAAAGGTGCATTCAGACCAAACGAGCATTCGCTGTTCTAACCCCCTACTCTACGAAATTCGATCGTTACACAAAACGTGATTCGTTGATTTCGTAGAGCGAGGGATAGAATAGCGAATGCTCGTTTGGTACGCTCTTTTCTTGAGGGTTTGAAGGTTGTATCGGTCCGGAAACACCGCTTGCGACAGTTCGTTCCAAAGTTTAGCTGTGCGAGGCAGGAAGTTATGGGAAAAGCGCACAGTTGAGGACTGCCAAACATCTAAATGGTGAGAATGGAAATATTGTCGCGTAGGGCGCGGTGGCATAAAGAAGCGGCAGGGAGAGTGGGTAGTATTCGTACCTACAGCGGGAGCATTCGTACAGAGTGGTCATATCTCCGCTATCCGACACGCGAACATGTTCATATTTTTATGTATAACGGCCACTAATATGCATAACTTACCACCGGGAAGGAATGGAAATGTGGCAGCTAGTTTCTTCAAAAAAAAATTAAAACGTGTTTTGTGACACCTCAAAGAGTCATATTTAAATGCATTATTTCAAAAAGCTTTGCTCAGTTATTTTATGATTGGGATACCGGTTATTTTTATTTTAACTTTTTCGTTTTTGGTTGGGGTACTTTCGTACAGCCAAGAACGTCCTCATCCTTACTGTACGTATGTACCCCAATATTTATGTTAAGTGAGAATATTTTTATTTCCAAATGCAGTCGTCGATATATTAACACGTTCGCGGACACTACTCCAGACGCAATAGAACAAACAATGAGATTACGCCTATAAGCGTTGAGTGTCCGCGAAGGTGTTAATAAAATATTTGTAAATAAATACAGACCGTTGAGAACAAAACTAATACTGTGGTAAAGAATACTACCTATTCGGGGCGCATTCGTACAATTTTAATTTTTTGGGATCTAACGTTTTTACCAAGCTTTGTATTAGCTTAAGCTGAACTATTATTAAAGCCAGATAATATAGCTACCAAGCAGCATTGATTTAATTTAAACATTGCTAGTACTTTTTTTTCTACGAGAGTAAAAAGAGTACTGATCCTCCCCACTTTCCCCTACCTATTAACCCGAACAATTCCTCGAAAGCTCGGAACACTCCTCGGAAATTATGATTAAGTACACCTTTAGGCACAAAGTAATTAATATCGTTACATATTTAAGTCCACTCTCGGTCAACTTTATTAATACGGGACAGATGGATTTTTTCCTAGAAAATAATGTAAACATGCAAATTTAATAGTACATTGTGCATCAAGGGAGGTAAGTACGGAATTACTAACGAGAGTGTCTTTTATGACTCGAGTTACCGACCGTGATGCATACAATGTTTTTCATCACACTTGCCGACAAAAAAATAAGTTTTAAGACGTTAATATTACTTAATTGTGTTATGACATTTATATTACTCCCTAGGGAATTTCACTTTTCTATTACTCCCGCTACGCAATGGCGCGCTTAGACAGCAAGTGTGATGAAAAATATATTTCAAGAGTTATAGTACCTAAGAGTTGTTTAATATTATGATTATGATCCTTTATTTATTTCTCTTTTTTATAAAAATGTCCATAAAAATCTTTTTTTTTATGTAATAAATTCTTTAATGCATGTTATTTTAATAAGATGTATTATTATACTGTTTTGAAAAAAAAAGCCCACCTGAGTTTCTTACTGGTTCTTCTCAGGAACGGTGTAGGGTTTGAACCAGTAGTAGATTTTTTTTCTCTCTCTTGATAATGTCAGACGATTCGAAAATGCTTATTAATAAGCTTACTTGAATAAAGAATAGTTTGACTTTGACTTTGGCTTTGTAAAGGTAGAAATTCCAATACAATCTCATGCCAGAACAGTTCTATTTCTAGTATAAATTGACCGGTTAAACTGGGTTTTTTTCCGCAACTCGACATGACCGCGAGTATAATTATCATAGTAGATGGCACACATTTTGCTGGACAACGCGCGCGCTACTCAAGCGGTGTGCCATCTAATATGAGATTTACATATGCTACAACACGCACGCACCACACACGCGCATGCTCACTTACTGCACACGAATCCGGTGTTGCTTGGCCTTAAAGAAGGACTGAAATTCCATCTGATATATCGTGGAAAAACGGGAAAGGATTATGACACAATTGAAGGTAAGTACCGAGTAAATAAAACAAATTTATATTTTAAGAAGCGCTTTTATTCACATAAAGTGTTACTTAAATATTATCAAAATAGTACATTCAACAACACAGCTACCATCTTAAAAATGTGCATTCAAACTAGAGTTTGAATATTTTTTAAAACTTATTAGCCTTTTAGGAAAAAAACACTGGCCTACGTGAACATTAAAATTCGAAAATTTCGAGAATTTGTCCCTCACTTTAACGAAGGCGTCATTAGAGTGACAGAGAGAAATCCCCGAAATTTGCGGATTTAGAAGTTAGCGGTAGGGCCGCTGCTTCTAAGAGCGGCCGTACATCTGTAAGTTCTTACGTAAGTTGTAGGGAGCTATACTAATGAAAATGAAAATAAATTTTATTTGAAAAACAATAAGTAAATAATACATATTTGGTCGACATACCACATAACCACTACAAAATACAAAGTATATTGCACTGGATACTTGAGGTGCTCGATGGCGGTGAGGCTCGGACACCTAAACTAGGTCATCCTTTATCTCAGGGTCCTGTCCCCTCCGCAACCGAGCATGGTGTTGGATAGTTGATGGGTGCATAATATTTAGGAGACCAGGCTGCACAATTTAAATTATTCTTCCAGCCCTTAAACTAGCATACGCTGTATTTTATGGACTGGGTTTACTAATTCTAAACTTTTACTAAATAACATAACTTACATAACTTATTAGTACTACAATGAACTATGTATGTACTAAAGATTGAGATAGTGATATGCACCTCTCGTTCCTTAGTATAGCTCCGTCCCTACAACTTATAAGAACTTACAGGTTTACGGCCGCTCTTAAGTAGCAAATAACATTAAATGAAGTCAATTACCCTGAAAAAAATCATGTTTCCTTTTATACCAGCATTTAAGAACAAAGATACAGGGATCCTTAAATACTAAGGCATAAATACTTTCAATAAATACGAATTTTTGTCCGACAAAAATAACACAAGTCTAATTTTTAGACTGACTATATTTTTTATCACAATTTTGAATTTGTCCGACATTAGGCGGTTTCCAATTACTTGACTTTCAGTTCAGCATGCAATACAAATCGAAGAATAAATAGTTAAAAGGATTAGATCTAATTTACACGTGGATAAACTTTTTTGTTATTTGTTTCATGTATACAGGATATGGAACTGGGCAGGACATGTTGCCAGGCAGAGTGATAGCAAGTGGACTAAAGTTCTCACGGATTGGTGGCCTATTTCGGATGAAAGGGCCCCTGGGCGTCCGTAGGCTCGTTGGGTCGACGACATTCGTAAGATTGCGGGACACTTCTGGGTTAGATTGGCTCAGGACCGAGATGAGTGGCGTACTAAAAGAGAGGCCTATGCTCAGCAGTGGGCGATATGGCTGAAATGATCATGATGATGATACATGATAACAATAAGCGTTTTCAATATTTTATAGTGATTTGTAACAAATAATTCTAAATTGTAAGCGGTATAGTTGGAAGTGGGTTATAGGGGTTTAAAAGCATAAAAAACCGGCTACTAGCATGTTGGGCTATGCTCAGTGTAGTTGTTCTAAAACGGCTGGGACAATTATGTTCGAAAAAGTTTCATTTTAAAGTACCTATTCTTCATGGTTTTTTGTTAGTTTGGAGCGGTTGCCTCCGAAAATATTAACTTCAGAAAAAACTTTCCTTTGAGACCCTTATCTTTTTAAGAGACCTATTCAATGATAATCCACCGTCACTATGGGAATACAGCAAAATAAAAAAATCATCCCCACTTTAGGTGTACGGGAGGTACACGAAAAATATTTGTTCTTTATTTTATTCTAACACTTCGTCGGCGCGATTAATATGTACCTACACGTGTACCAAATTGTCGATTTCTAGTATAGTTCGTGAAATATGAATTGGTAACTTTCTACCTACATTATAGTAAAAATAAACATTCAATTTATATTTCTCAAACTATACTAACGGCCACTGAGCTATGCTGCGGACAGATAGACGGACTGACGGACATGGCGAAACTATAGAGGTTTCTTATTTACTACAGAACGCTTAATAAGCAAAAAAAAAACCTTATTTATTGCGTCTATTAAAATGGATAAATTAGGATAAGGAATATTGTAAATGGACCATAAATATGTTAGTAGTGTTACGTACTTCCGTTGTCACTAGGCTGACGAAACTGAAGGCCTGAAACGAAAATCGAAAATAATACAATTCGAGCATCTGTCTCCGTCACTCTAATGACGCCTACGTTGGAGTCACAGAGACAGAATACTCGTAATTTTATATTTCCGAGGTTCGCTGATAAAGTTGATCCACTGTATATGCATTTCTATATTATAAGAATAATATTTTTTTATGGAATCATTTAGTCCAAATCCTTATATAGAAAAATATATCGTGGTTATTTTCTGCATAGTCTTCTTGAATGTGTTAACAACATTTTATACTTATATGCAATCTACATATAAATAATATAGGAACAAAGATCTTAAATAGCTAAGAACAGAAACAATAAATTATAGGTATAGATAGTTCCACGAGAGTTGAGGTCACGCACACGTCAACATGTCAAACACATGGGGAATTTGAAATTAGTGTTCTTTTTTCGTACTGACAGCAAACCAAATTGCAACAGTAAGATTGACCAAAAAGTTTGTTGAATTGATTTGCTTCAATATTTAGGCGTAAGTCATTCATTCATTCACTATATTTTTCGCAGTTGGTAATTTATTTGGATGTGTGTGTAATTATTCACCTCAACTCTGATAAAATTATGTAGTTAAACTTGGATTTCCAGAACATTCGACGATAATCTTAGTCAATACTATTTCATACTAAGAAGGCCGTAAAAATATCTGAATGAAGTTCAGTAAGAGCGACATAGGAACGTGTCATATTTTTAGACCTTCGCATATACACGGTGGAATTTAATCGGTGAACAGGAACCCATTTTTCTAATTCAGTAATCGATGGCGGTCACGTTTATGTTGTACTTAAGTGGAACCAAGTTTTTTTTTAAGCATAATTTTTTTTTATGTTGAAATTAAAATTTATCGTCATCCTACTAATGGTTTAGTCTGAAAAGTTTAATACCTCTTTTCAAACTATCAGCCATAGAAACTTAAAACATAAATGAGCAATAACCACTCACATGCTTTAATTTTTGCGATAGACTCTATTCCTATGTAAAATAAGAGCGATGCATGGCTAATAGTTTGAAAAGAGGTATTAAACTTTTCAGACTAAACCATTAGTAGGGTGACAATAAATTTTAATTAAAATTTAATTTCAACATAAAAATTTGTTATGCTAAAAAAAAACTTGGTTCCACTTAAGTACTACATAAACGTGACCGCCATCGATTACTGAATTAGAAAAATGGGTTCCTGTTCACCGATTAAATTCCACCGTGTATTATACTATTGACGGTGACTGTACTGTAAAGACATCATTGACAAATTAATGTCCACAGCAGCCACAGGGACCGATCGTGATATATACAGGCATAAGCGATAACGTCGGCTGACAAGCAAAACTCACTATAAAAACTGTCACTACTCTTAGCAACCTCTTATGTCAGTATTAAATCAGAACTGAGATACGAGATATATTTCAAGTAGGTATTTGTTACTTAGTGAGTTAGTGAGTTTTGCTTGTCAACCGACGATTAAGTAATACATGTATGAGAATGACATGTCACGTGATCATTTCTGACAGATTTATCGCTTATCGTATACGATTGCAGACTGGCATCTTGTCGAATCCTTGTATCAATGAATGTAAAGTGGCCCAAATTTTTTTCTTAAAAGTTACATTTTACATGCAAATACATTCAAATTTAAATTTTGTAACAAAGTATTTTATATCATCACACTCTTTAGTTATCATACAATAACCTACTAAGGTTCAGTCCAAATACTCGTACTAATTAAGTAGGTATAAAACAATTTAAACCATTTTAACCCTTAACCAAACACGAGTCAAACCAAAATTTCATTGGTTCTGGCCCTTTTCAGTGAGACACAAGCTTCAAGATAAGATGGGAAATATATTCCCATTTTCCGATTAAGGGTAAAAAAAATTCATAAACTGTTGGTTTGACCTCCAGTTTTGACTTCATATTGTGACCCTTAAAGTTTATTAGTGTGATTTTAGTTATTAGACAAATGACGACAATTTAAAACGTTCTTTGCGTTAAAAACGTTTTCGTTTTTTGGTGCACTGTTAAAACATTGATACTTAAACTTATTGTTTCAATATAAAAATATCAATACTTATCAATTTAAGACTAGCTCTAGTTTATTATTGAACCACATTCTTCGACGTGAAATCTTACGTAACTAATAATAAAGACGCACAAAATAATTAAAAAAAAAAAAAACATTTAAAACCAAGAACTGAAAGCAATATTACCACAGAGGAAAAACAATAACAAGTTTATATTATAGTTTTTAAAATCATTGCATGTTTTTTTAGATCACATAGTGCCACAGTTAGAATATACAAGTAATTTTAAAAAGACAAATGAGAATGTGTTTTTAAAACAAAACTTACGAACTAAGTAATTGACTATTTTATTTTTAACAAAATTAAAAAGACTTATGCTATCCATAGCAAAAGTTTGACAGAAATTACTTCAAAAATAATTGCGAAATGTTTTAAAATTTTGTATGTATGAAATATCAAAGTACAAATATGATGTTCCAATATAATAATTTAAATTTAACACATACTTTCAATAGATATATATTATTCTGTGTACTTGAAGTGACATATCGTCGGGGATAATGGAATATTGCGTAACTAACAAATTCAATAAGAGTCAATTTGAGTGTCATTTGTTCGATATTTGAACTCTATCTGCTTTGATAGTTACGCGTTAGTTACGCAATATTGTACTATCCCTGACGATATTTGTGATAGATTGTGATGTTTATATAAACTTAAACCTGTTGACTAATTTATGATCCTAACAATAAGACAGACCTCTTTAGGTTGTTCACATAAACGTTCAGGTGAAAAGGACGGTTACATTTACTTTATGAATGGATATGCTTCTCACACTTTTATTGACAGTCGATTATAAATAGCGAACAATAAAAGAATCGAGGCATCTATTTGAGAAATACCTAAAGGTTTCTTTTTTTAATAACGACTCAGAAGGAATAAGAGCAGAAGTATCACTGTAGGATAAATCCATTGTTGCGTATTGTACAGTCGAGTGCATTAATATATAGACACATTTGTAAGGGATCAGTATGGAGAAGTGTATATATATTAATGCCCTTGACTGTACAACGCTGCCGGGCCAATGTTATTAATTCGCGTCTAAATATGTACCCGATAATATTCGTGGTTCAAATAAAATTCTACGCGCAATGTATTTTATAAAAGCCCAAAGAACCGATGGCCGTTGGGGCGGGAAGGTTCTTGAGTGGCGGCCAAGTACCGGAAGGCGTAGCGTGGGTAGGCCCCCCACAAGGTGGACTAAAGGCCTGGTGAAGGTCGCAGGAGTCCGGTGGATGCGGGTGGCGCAGGACCGGTCATTGTGGCAATCTTTGGGGGATGCCTATGTTCAGCAGTGGACGTCTTTCGGCTGATATGATGATGAGGAATATAAATTCTGTGAATTACTCAATACAAGTGCTTTCTTCAAGGGTTTTACCTATCCCTATTCTATGTCTGCGATAGTGACATTTATTATTTCTGTAAAAACCCAAAAAAACGGAAAAAAATCATATATTCCCGACAAAAAAATTTGATTTTTTCCGACATTTTCAACGCTAGTATAGGGTACAGATTTCATGTTTTATTTGTTTGTAAGTCAGAGTCCGTAGTCGACACTGGGACTAGATTTGTAGTGTAGCGTTATTTCTGTAAAAACCCAAAAAAACGGAAAAAAAATCATACATTCCCGAAAAAAATATTAGATTTTTTCCGACATTTTCAACGCTAGTATAGGGTACAGCTTCCATTTTTATTTGTTCGTAGATTAAAGTCCGTAGTCGACACTGGGACTAGGTTTGTAGTGTAGCGTTATATCGAGGCTGTCGTCAGAATCGGCGCCGGGCGAGACACAAGGAGCGGGGTGCGTTTGCGCATGACGGAGGATACCTTCCAACTGTCAACAAGGTATAAATATTAGGTGACCTATGAAATTGGCGTCTTGTGAAGTGCATTTATTAATACAATGATTTTTGTGTATATATTTTTTCTCAAACTTGCAATGAAATGTTTATAATGTACCTCAAATCAATCAAGGAAGTACGTAATTTCGGGATCTACAAGCGAACAATGATTTAAAGAAATTTCATACAAAATGTCAGGTTAGCCTGCAAAGCATTTTTCTTTTGTTTTTAAACGTCAAAGTATGACAGACTTGAATACACGGAACGGATTAGAAACATTTCTTTTTTTATTTCATTACAAGTTTGAGAAAAGCACTATACAAGCTTCAGCAGGGAAAAGGCTTGCAGGCCTCATATAATATTGTATGTATCTATTCGGCCTGCAAGACCTTACTTCCCGGCTTTTGCAGATTAATGTACTATTGATGTCGAAATCAAAATAAACCAAAATTTGCCAATAATATTAGACACTTCTAAGGCGTGTTTTGTATATCTCTATTTCGTAAAACAAAAAAAAAAAAACAAAATATTAGGAAACAAAAATAAATTATAAAATTAGAGACCGTTTTCGATGTTGGTACTATAATGAAATTTCATCGTAATGGTTGGTAGACTCGGTCGGTAGCGGGAAAGTTCGTCCCGTTCCATCCTGTATATTTATATGTAGTAGTATGAATGTAAGTTTATGAGTACGCAGACAACCCAGAACAGAGTTCTCTGGCGCAGATATACAAGGAGACCCGACCCCAGATAAACTGGGAATAGGGGTGGACAAAGAAGAGAGATGAATATAAGTTTATACCTGTAGGTGTATATCCCCCAGCAGTGCTCTTCGAGAAGGGTCAGGTGTCCAACATGTTTCCATGAGCGACCAGCACGCGTCTGTGAAGTGCGGTAGTCGTTCCGGACGAAGCCCTGTATCAATTTTACATGCTTAATAATATTGTGAACTTGTACAATAATAATTATTTTTGTTTAATATTATGATCCTTTATTTGTTTCTCTTTTTTTATAAAAATGTCTACAAAAATCATTTTTTAATGTAATAAATTCTTTAATGCATGTTATTTTAATAAGATGTATTATTATACTGTTTTGAAAAAATAAGTCCACCTGAGTTTCTTACTGGTTCTTCTCACGAACGGTGTAGGGTTTGAACCAGTAGTAGATTTTTTCTCTCTCTTGATAATGTCAGACGATTCGAAAATGCTTATTAATAAGCTTACTTTAATAAAGAATAGTTTGACTGTGACTTTGAATGTTTCATGTAGACGCCGAAAATATTCCGATAATACATGTTATGTAACAAAAGGGGAATCATTCTTATACAGCAGATATATTTTTGAGAAGTAGACTGAAAAAAAGCGAGATTTTGAAATTAAGTCGTATGAATATGCAATTCAGGAAATAATTATTATATTTGTCATAAAGCAATAAGCTATCTGATATGTTACTAGATAAAAACAACGTGTATTTATGATATTATCTCAAATAGCTGAAGTAATTTGTGAAAAACCTACTAAACATATTTCCATATTGTTTTATGAATGAGTAGCCTGTATTAAATATAATATTAGTATGAATGAGTCTTACGAGAGTTATGTTTGAAGTTATGATTTTTTTTTCACACAAATAATTCAGGATTACTTTGTCACGACTGTCAATAAATTCTAGCTCAACAAATTTTCAAATAATCATGACGCTTTAGTGGGTAAGACCAACTAAAATTTTAATTGTTATATCGGTTCATAGTACTAAAACCAGCGTTTAAATATGGTTTGAGGTAATTTTAAAAATACATACTGCATTTACATGTACACGGTTTGTCCATTACGACTTCAAACTATGCCTTTTGGCATCACAAACGCATCTCTCAGCTCTCTTGACCTTAGTCCAAAGCTGTTCTTTGTTCAGGAAATCCTCGAACGCCGCCGGTAGAATCACAATGCTAAAAACATGTTGGTATGGATCTCGATATTTAATTAAGCACTAGTGAAAAGTGCATTTTTTGCTCCCGCTTTCCGGCTATATTACTACACAAAGACAACACCTTCGTTCACATGCACACAGTTTGACCATTACAACTTCCGAAGTATGCCTTTCGGCATCACAACTGCTTCGCTCATCTCTCTTGACTCTGGTCCAAAGTTGTTCTTTATTCCTCGAAAGCCACCCGTGGCATCACATTGCCGGCGCAGAAATACCAGAAGAGCATACAGTGTATTACCATCATGCAAGCTTTGATGAAAACGGATGAAAATAATCACTCGTATACAGCTTAGTTGTATACGAGTGATACTTTGTCTTCCATTCCTTGCTGTGGTCTGTCATTGTCAATAGCTAACGACTCATTTTGAAGCACATTGCTTCTGAGCTCACCTCTCTTGACCTTAGTCCAAAGCTGTTCTTTATTCAGGAAATCCTCGAAAGCCGCCGGTAGCTTCACATTGCCAGCGCAGAGATACCAGAAGAGAATACCGAAATACACAAAGACAACACTTCATTTACATGCACACGGTTTGTCCATTACGAATTACAAATTATGCCTTTTGGCATAACAACCGCACAGCTTACCTCTCTTGACCTTCGTCCAAAGCTGTTCTTTATTCAGGAAATTCTCGAAAGCCGCCGGTAGCCTCACATTGCCAGCGCAGAGATACCAGAAGAGAATACCGAAATACACAAAGACAACACTTCATTTACATGCACACGGTTTGTCCATTACGAATTACAAATTATGCCTTTTGGCATCACAACCGCACAGCTTACCTCTCTTGACCTTCGTCCAAAGCTGTTCTTTATTCAGGAAATCCTCGAAAGCCGCCGGTAGCCTCACATTGCCAGCGCAGAGATACCAGAAGAGAATACCGAAGGCGTACACGTCTACCGCTGCGTCGTAATCGCCACCAAGCAATTCTGGTGCCATGTGGACCTGTTAGCAACATTTACAAACTGTTACTGCCTGTTTTACTTTGTCCGGATAAAAAAAAAACGTCAGAAAATAACCGTATCCTTTTCTTCAGGCAAATGAAAGAAAAAGACAGCTAATACTTACTTTTATATTGGGTGACCCATGAAATTGCCGTTTTTGGTTGTAGGCTTTAGTTATACACAGGTCCCTAATTTTATTATCTAAATAGTAACTTCAATATTTTTTTATTGTTTTCAACATTCCACTGTGTAACAAAGAGTTCTTACACGAATAATTGTTTTTATTTCTTTAGTGACATTTAAAAAAAAGGTTGAATTCAACTCTTGCCATATTATGCTGCCGGTTCATATTTTTCGAATACGTATTTTATGACAGTACCTAGTTATATGAAATAGAGATAAATTAAAAAAACATGCATTAGCAGTGTTAAATATTATTGGCTAACTTTGATATCAAAAAATAATACACAAGATTAATTGTATGACAATAGACTGTTCTCAAAATCTTCATACGGAATTTCAAAAACAGCCCTGAATAAAGCTTATTTGCTCGTGTTTACAAAAATATAACAAAAAATTAACGAAGTGTTGTCTCACGTCGACCATGGTTAGCAGCTACGAGTATTCTATTCTCTTATTCACACATTCGCCGCTGCGTTCGTCAACGAGCTCGACGTCGAGACAGCCTTGTCTAAAATCCTAGCTGTTTTATTTGACATTAGGAATCGAGGCGGTGAGCGAGGTTGTGGGCGAGTTCGTCGCTGTTTTTCGTTAGAGAATACGAAGTTCGTACATTAAACGTCAAACTCTCGACGCAATGTAGTTCCAGCTCACGCCGCATTCGTCGCCGAGCACTAGTGTCGTTTAAAGTACATTAGTGAATACCATTTTTAGGCTCGACGCTGCCGCAGCGCTGACACAGCGCTGACAGCAAGGCGGTTTCCTTAGTGAATAACACTGCAGTAGGCCTTAAGATCTTACCGGGGTCCCAACGACGGAGCCAGATATAAGCGCTTCAGCGGCGCAGAATCCCAAATCTGAGAGCGCCGCTCTGTTATTAGAGTCTAGGAGGACGTTCTTCATCTTGATATCTCGGTGGACCAGGCCTAGTGAGTGGAGGTAGCGGATTCCTGGAAAATATTATTAGAAAGTATTAGGGTCAATCCACAGAATTAGATTTGGATAGAAGAAACAAGTTCATTCATTTGTATGGCGGCCGAGCGTGTCAGATTTTGTACTGAAGTTGTTACTTGCCTATGATTTTAAATGTGTCTCAGACCCTTGAGTATTCATATTTTTTTGTGTTGTTGCAATTAATATTACTTAAGGAGGCATTATCAATGTTTTGGTTCACTTTAACTTACAAAATTTGACGCCCGAAAGCTGCAAGCTGCGATTAAAGACGGACAACTCAGTGGATTTCACTGAGTTCATTTGACACGCTAAGTAGATACGTTTGCTTGATCTATGGTATATATGACATCTGTGGGTCAATCAATATTTTCTTGTTTGTTATAGTCTACTGATGCACTCTAGATTTAGGCAAAATTCCATATTTGTAGATGCCCTATTAAGGAAAGTGCTTACTAACAACAGAATTTTTTTGCATAAACTCAGGGGACCGTAATTATGGAAATACAGACAAGAAAATGTTGGTTCCAGAATTTATATTTATTTCTGGCGTCTAAAAATATTTCATTGACTAAAATATTGAACTTTGCCGTGTGTTTATCTATTTTTAACAGTCACCTAGGAGCATTTTAGATAGGATGTAACATGATTCGTTTAAAGACCCACCATTCAGTATTATCTTTTGAATAGGAAAACAAACGATTTTTTCGAAAAAATATTTCGTTACCGGGCGCCAAAATAGTCCACCCCTCTATAGAGAAATTAAATTGCAGGTATCACCAGTTTTATATAATCTTTCATAATCACCAAATTAAAAAAAAACAACCGACTCCACCCGATTTCTCTAAGATCACATCATCAGACCCCGGACAGAGTTAAATTAAAAATTTCATCACATTTGCTGTCTAAGCGCGCCATTGCTTGCATGCTTAGCGGGAGTAATAGAAAAGTGAAATTCCCTAGGGAGTAATAGAAATGTCAGTACGTCATTTAATAATATTTTGTATTAAAACTTATTTTTTTGTCGGCAAGTGTGATGAAAAACATTGTATGCATCACTGTCGGTAAGCCTCCCTTGGTACTTACCTCCCTTGATGCACAATGTACTAATACGTATTTCGTCTTAAAAAAGAAGACTGAAATCAAATTACCTTCAACAATGTCGCAAGCGATCCTCATTCTCTCCACATACTGCAATCCTGCCCTTACGGCGGCGTGTAGGTCTCGCTCTCTCCGCTCGGATATGAGCAGGACGCCGAGAGCGCCGCCCGCGCGGCGTTGCACTATGGAGCCGTGGACGGCCACTATGCGAGGGTGGGGAGGGATGCTCCTACAAATATATATTTTCTACTATAATTTATGTTATTAGCATGTACCGTTTGAATAAAAAAAGAAGTGAATGTAGAATCACGTGAAAAGAGTTCCGTACGTTCACGAATATTGTGATTTTCTATGATATTTTAAAATAATATAGACTTACCCCCTGATTCATAAACATCTGCCAACTTAACAAGCCGCTAATAATTGTTTGTCCCTTTTGCTTTCATGGACACATTGTTAAGATTAAAAGGGACAAACAATTATTAGCGGCTTGTTAAGTTAGCAAACGTTTATGAATAAGGGGGTTAAATATTAGATGTCATATACAATGCTCGGCGGGGGTGAGCTGTTTTCATACTAAATGTTACGTGATACATGACATTTAGTATGAAAACAGCTCACCCCCGCCGAGCATTGGTCATATATAGGCATCGGAGCTTTCATCGCACGGTAAGACTAATGGCAAGCTATGGAGTCGACATTTGCCATAAATTTAAAATATTATTCATAATCATACTCATTATTTAATTTATCTTAAAAATGCCTTTATAGTGGTCGTGCATAACTTATTACGTATTTTAGTACACAATAAATTTATTTTTTAATTTATTTTTTCTACATTTACAATTATACAAACTACAAACAAATATACAAATTACAAACTACATTGCTGAAAATTATCTATAAAGGAGTACTGACCGCTAATAAAATTAATTAGTATGTTTCCTGGCAGTCACAACGTATCAGTGTCAATCAGTGGTGATTGTAAACGTAGCGGTATTTATATCTGTAAGTGGTAAGCAAATACATTGTGGAAAATTCCATAATTAGTTATACCTAACCCAGAAGTAGCTGCAATATTGGCGTAGATAGAGCCACACAATGATTTACAATATGACTATCAAAAATCTGCAATAGTGTGCTTGAGTTGTGAAGTACAACTCAGCCAATTGAGACATACATTTATTTTGAAACATATCAATTGTATTCTCGATCAAATAAAATCCACTAGAACTTCAAGCTATATACAAAACTGGATAGAAAACCACGATAAATTAAAGTTTGATTCCGACCGGTCCGTGATACATTGTAATTTTTGTATTACCCAGCTCAAAAAAGAGAAGTCTACTATACTTGACAAAACCTGTGGTTTATGTTTCGATTGACTGTTAGTAAATAATGACGACGCATGAACATGATCACTAAAAAAAATAGTACTCCTGAGTATTAAAAAGCCAGTAACGTTTAAAATTAATAAGGTCAAAACATAAAAATTACTACAATGATTGTATGAAAATGTCTACACTCACATAATGGAGGGAAGGAAGACAATTTGCGTCATTTTTATACCCCAACTATTTTATATTCCGTCTAACGTATGTGTGGATATTTTTATACTGTGTAAAAATTATATTGGGCCGAAATTATACAAGTAGTCATTTTTATACAAAGCCTTATTTTCTTAGAGTCATTAGTGACATTATACGGATAAATCGCTATGGTAAATTCAGAGCAATTTGAATTCACCCCAGACAATATGGAAAAGTCGCAGTTATTTACTCATTTTATAATTGTAATTATGAAAATGATAATGCATATAATATGGCATATCAGGTCTTTGAAACTCCGGTAACTTTATGTTCCATGGAACTATCAACCAACTAAGAGATTTAATATTCGATTTCCGAAATTATGTTTTTATTCTGATTTCAACTGAGTCCGGAAATTCATTTATGTTTTATGTTTATGTCACGACACGACCGCTCTAAAAACATTTTAAAATAAATTAAATAAGTGAGTATGAGTATGAATATGATTACAGATTTATGACAAATGTCGACTCCATAGCTTGCCATTAGTCTTACCGTGCGATGAAAGCTCCGATGCCTAGCATATACCACAGAAAAAAACACCGAAGTTTACGAACGCCAGAGGCGGGATTCGAACCCACGTCCTCAGCTTTCGCGGCTGATACTTAAACCAGGCAGCAGGCCTGTCCAACTAGTGCGTTCGGTTCGAACTGTCAGAGCCACCCCGGGGAGTACAGTCGAAGACAAACTAAGGGGTATACAAAAACGTTCAAAAATATGTCCCAGTGCACTCTAATTCTGTGTAATAAGAACGTCGTAACATATTTATGAACGGATTCTTTCGATACTTATTTTTGCACTTGACTGTACATCAGTAGGGCCTTACGGCGAGCGGTGACGCACCGAGCGCACGAGCGAATGTTGTTCGTCGAATATCTACGTACTAATTCGACCGCTGTCAGAGATTTGATTATAACAATGAATAATAAAAAGAAAATAATATAAAATAGGTAGTAATTAAATCATAATAATAAATGTAACTGTATAGACTTTTTTGACTGCACTAAAGGGACTCTAAAAGCTCGTGTCCGTTCATTATTAATGAAATCACGACAGGGCGAGAAGTATTAAGTAATAATTATCATTTGGCGATCATTATTTACTTGAGTTAATTAGACACATCACACTAATCTCACAATAAACCACTCACTCATGCACTTACTCAACACCAACAAACACACTCACGTACATGCAAACTTTATAACTGAAACTTATGTTGTTAAGTATAAATGCGCACGCCATATCTTGTTATTGCATGTTCATTGTATTTTTGTGAACACATTTTATTGGCTTTGTTTACTGTACACTCCGTTTTTGTAATTTTTTTATATACTGCTGTTGATGCCCCAAATAAATAAAATATTAAGATAAATTATGTGGGAATTTGAACTTAATAGTAATGTAGCAAGAGTTACTATTTCTTTAAACAGGTTTTTAGAGATGGTTTTCTGTACTTGTGCTAATATGTACTCTATGCAGGCAGCCTAAACCACTCTGTCACTCCAGCTTAGCGGTTACACTTCGGCATTTTTTCTTTGATATACATATGATTACTTGAATTTATATACATAGTAATATATAAAAAATACTTCTCAAAATTGAATAAAACAATTTGATTTGTTTCACAAAGATATGAAGGGTCCACGGAAATAACATGTCTAGTCAATTCAAATTTCAGAAGGAAAATCAACCTTACTTATAATAATTATGGTGCAAATTTGCCCTGACTTTTAGAAGGACTAAACATGTTCTATCTGTGAACCCTTCATATACTATAGGTTGTCCAATAAAAGATACAATAGGAACTATTTTCTGTATTTATTGCAAAACAAGCCTAGTAGTTTCAGAGACCAGGGGGCGAATGGTAATTTTTCGCCTATTTTTTTAAACTGCTTACCTAGTGTAGAAAAACTCCATAGCCAGCTCCCTATAGTGTCTCTCATCGGCTGGCAACACAGACTTGACGGCGACCGGCTCGTGTTTGCCCCACGCTCCCCTCGCTGCGTATACCACTCCGTATTGTCCTCGCCCTGATAAAT
The DNA here is from genome assembly GCA_025490895.1 of Thaumatotibia leucotreta. Lineage (NCBI taxonomy): Eukaryota > Metazoa > Arthropoda > Insecta > Lepidoptera > Tortricidae > Thaumatotibia > Thaumatotibia leucotreta. The sequence goes on from JALPQI010004545.1 coordinate 35,733, forward strand.
AATGATAATAAATAAATATTTTGGGACATCTTACACAAATCGACCTAGTCCCACGGTAAGCTCAATTAAGGCTTAGTCATACTGAGCATCTTTTAGTATGGAACCGACCCTGCAATCGCGAAAAAAATCCTTTAATACACCTATACTTAGGTTACATTCGTCCGCGCCATGAAGTACCTAATGAACGAGTCGTTTAACAAAACACTAACGGAAAGTTTTTGATTCTTCAACATAGATATTAAACGCTTTAATTGTATCGTTCGGTTGTATTTGATTTAAATGCTTTACTATAAGTTGATGATGTGTGGGCAGACCTCCCACAAGATGGTCCGATGACCTGGTCAAGGTCGCGGGAACCCGCAGGAAGCAAGCAGCGCAGAACCGGTCATATTGGCGATCATTGAGGGAGGCCTATGTCCAGTGGACGTCTTTTGGCTGAAATGATGATGATGGTGATGACTATAAGTTGAAATATGATAATTCTATAGCCAGCTCCCTATAGTGCCTCTCATCGGCTGGCAACACAGACTTGACGGCGACCGGCTCGTGTTTGCCCCACGCTCCCCTCGCTGCGTATACCACTCCGTATTGTCCTCGCCCTGTGGCAATACACAACAATGGTTTATGAAAAACTGTACCTGAAAATGTTGATTTGAAAAGCTGGAACTTTAAACAAAAACCTGCATAAACTATGGGTCATTGAATTATACCTATTAGGTTTGGTAGTCACAGAAAAGTGCTTTTTCGATCCACCCTGATATACACGGTGTTTCACGAATCACTAATAAGATCTAATAAGCCTCGCAAACACCGTATAATATAAGTCATACTGAGCATCTTTTAGTATGGATCCGACCCCAAAATCGCGTATACTTAGGTTACATAGTCCACGCCATAAAGTACCTAATGAACGAGTCGTTTAACAAAACACTAACGGAAAGTTTTTGATTATCTAACATAGGTATTAAGCGCTTTAATTGTATCGTTAGGTTGTATTTGATTTAAATGCTTTACTATAAGTTGAAATATGATAATGAGACTGCCGCGTCACTGTAGTGCATCCGGGATGTTTGCGGAGGCACGCACGGATGACTTTTATGCAATTATACGCAACAGATCGGCGTCACTTATGAGGAGGCTAAGTGGCGGTACCAATAGCATCCTGAAAACGTTGGCAGGTAAGATAGATGCACCATTGATCAAACACTGGAATGATCTGCATGTGGCAGCAACAGATGTTGAGAAATGGTGTATCTAGATGACCTGATATTGTAATTTTGTTTGTGTGTCATTGTATTTTTATTTTATTAAAAAAAAATGGCACTTATCTTAATTAATTCTAGGTATAAGTATTTATTAATGTATTAACAACGTATGAATCTTTATGAGATTTTCATGATCCCGTTGGTGCTCCCGCGCATACGGTGCACCACAGACGCAGTGTTTTTGCGTAAAATGGCAAAAAAGTCATCGACGTGAGCATCATGAATAAAACATAAGTGTAAAAATTTAAGTCACCGGTCATTTGTGGCAGGCCTATGTTCAGCAGTGGACGTCTTTCGGCTGATGATGATGTTTTCTACTTACCAATCTCTCTCCCCAGCTCCGGTGTTCCATACATCAGCAGATCACACACGGACGTACTCTCCAGACATAACCGAGCGAATGTGGGGGCGTATTTCTTCCTGATCGCCAGTTTCACGTCTTCAGTATGATGTAAGCGGCTGGCTAGTGCTGATTCTAGAGAGGTCAAGGCGGCTTGGTAGCGCTCGTGGGCTACTGTTAGACGTTCCAAAATCTGTAATCACACACACACACACATCATCAGCCTGTGATAGTCCACTGCTGGACGTAGGCCTCTTCTATTAACTATGCGTATAGACGCATTAGGAGGTAAATACCCATAATCGCCACGCTGGGCAAGCGGATTTGCGATCGCAGTAATGTGTCTACTATGATGACGCTGCTGCCCATCATCAATCTTGTAGAATGGTCAGTGACACTTCAATCCCTTAGTCGACTCTTACGACACCCGCAGGAGGAGTTGGGGTGGTGACAAATGTATTCTTACTACCGTCACCACTGGCGTAATATCTATTTGGGAATAAAAAATATCTAAGCTTATGTGCGAGTATATAGTAGGGTGCTTCTTATTTTTGCAATTTTGTAGGATGTTCGAACCAATACAGGAGCTCTTGGCTCTCCCGATTGCAATTTTCTATGGGGCACCCTTTCATTTTGTTATTTGATAAGTAAACCATATTTGTCTTTTTTTTTTCAATTATTATAAACAAAAATTAGGGGTAATAGAAAAACGACAAATCATTTTGCCTTTCTTGAACTTTGTATCTTTCTGTTGAAAGAAAACATATGTGCCATTATTTTCATACAGTGTTCATTCCTTCCATTACGCTACCGTCTTAGAACATCTATAAAAAAAAGGTATCATAATGGAAAAAACATATTAGGACATTTTTTTTTCTCCTATTAGAATCGAAAGAGCTCATGATCCTGAGTAGAACAAGCCCAAACTTGTCCGAATTAAATAACAAAGTGATTTCAACAACGGTTTGTGAAAACGCCCCGCTACAAATCGTGGAGTGATCTTAAAGTTTGGACCGGTAATGTATGTAAAAGATTTGTAGCGACGCTACCTCAGAGCCCAAAAGGAATTTGTTCGGCTTTATATCATGAAAATTTCAACTGTGCAACTTAAAGTACATTCATCCTTACTTGTCTTATCATGTAAATAAACACTTTCTGAAAACATTAATCTTAATTTTCTCTGCAATTACACAATAATCATCACTTCAAAAGTTGTTGCATACTTAAAAAAACTCGCAAAGTATTATAATCACTCAAAAAAGCACTGAAAAATGTCATTTCTGTAAAGATTTTCGTCAATAAACGCTGTTACGGTCGGATAATATTAAAAACATCTGACATTGCGATGTCTAGATTGTCTATGTACCGTAATGTTGGCATGTCAATATATCGATATTAATACTTACAGTACAACTTGGGAAAAATGTAATTAAAATAAATTGCAGTAATTTACCAAAATTGAAATATTTAAATAATCATAGTTTTTGATGTAATATTGAACTGATTAATTCTCTTACTGATAGATGATCCAAAATCGATAATCCTCTATTTAAGTAAGTAGTGAAATCATCGCTGACATTTCATTATATCGACATTTCTAATTACTAGTGATTGTCTGTGATAATCGTTGACGTTTTATTTCATCATCATCATCATCATCATCATCATCATCATCATCATCATCAGCCTATGTTAGTCCACTGCTGGACGTAGGCCTCTCCTATTAACTATGCGTATAGACGCATTAGGATTTACCTCCTAATGCGCCCATAATCGCCACGCTGGGCAAGCGGATTGGCGATCGCAGTAATGTGTCCACTATGATGACGTTTTATTTGTTTACATGATAAGACAAGTAAAGATGAATACAGTTTAGATAACTTTGTACCTGCGTGGCAATAAGGCGGGCCAGTTTAGTGGCGCTCAGAGATTGCTGGCAACTCAGGGCAGCTTGGCGGCGCCATACTGGGCTGATGACGCAGCATGGGCTGTCATCGTCGTCGCCCACAATACGCAGTCTGAAACAAATCGGAATATGAAGACGCCGTGTGATGACCATACCTGGGATAACTCGGGGCATTTATACGAAAGTGATGTAGCAAAATATTTTATAGACTAAAAATATATCGATGTTACTGTAAATGACAACATCAAAATGTTATTCGACATAAATAAATATTAGGTACTTACTCTTCAATTAAAATGAAAAATAAGTTTAAGCGGGTAGTTACGCGTTTATTTTAAATTAGTTTTCAAAATATACAATTAATATTAAAATATCAATATTTAAATTGTCATTTTGATTGAAATGACATCTGCATACAAGAGGCCCGATATCAGATACGACATCGAACCTCTGTACTGTAATCGATAATGTTCAATAAGCACATATTTTATTATAATTATATCGACATCTTTTTAATCGATATCAAATCCCTATAACTTGCCCCCAGTTATCCCAGGTATGATGATGACGGTTTAGTTTTAAGCATTAGGCATTTAGGCATTAGTTGGCTGTGTGGTGACGACAGTAAGGATACATTTATCACCACCCAACTCCTCCTGCGGGTGTCGTAAGAGTCGACTAAGGGATTGAAGTGTCACTGATCATTATTTGATAAAAGATTGATGATGGGCAGCAGCGTCATCATACTGGACACATTACTGCGATCGCCAATCCGTTTGCCCAGCGTGGCGATTATGGGCATTTACCTCCTATTGCGTCTATACGCATAGTTAATAGGAGAGGCCTACGTCCAGCAGTGGACTATCATAGGCTAATGATAATGATGACGTTTGATATATGGCAGCGCGCTGCGCTTGCCAGTCAAGTAGGTGGAAATAAAAATAACGAAAGGCATATGTTCGGTGCTCGTGAGCATTCCGAAAGATTGTAATGCTGAATTCCTGAGCATATTTAGAGTATTTAATGTTATATAAAATTTCCTGGATTCGGCTAGGAGATAATTAACGTTTTTTCGAACTAAGTTTTTCGACGTAACTCGCCATAAAACTTTTGATTACAATGCTACCACAATGTGTTCTAATTACCACACCTTTTGCCTGACAATCAAAAAATAAGAATAGATATGACGAAAAAACCTGTCCCTAAAAAAAAATTAAAAATAATTTTAACAAATTGTTGTTATGAAATAAAACTATGAAAACGGATAAACTCGCGTATATTAACTAATTTTAACTTCATTCCTTCAAATTGTTGTTAAGATAAAAAGTATTAGAAATGTTAAAAAGTATTCAAAAAGTCTAAAAAAAAACGATTTTTTTTTTGCTGAATTTGACATCAGGTCTCATAATATTTTTTGTTTAATTTGATGTCTAGAATACATAGTAAAAATCTTTCGCAATGCTCGCGAGCACCATGTATATTCAGTAATTATTGACATAGCCATATTGACAGGTGGAAAATAGCGAGCGGTGGAACAGCTCTATAAGTTGATGAACGACAGTAATCTGAGGAGATACTAAATAAATAAATATCTTGGGACATCTTACACAAATCAACCTAGTCCCACGGTAAGCTCAATTAAGGCTTGTGTTGTGGGTACCAGGCGACGATATATATAATAGATAGATACGTATAGATACTTAGGTACATACACAGCCATGACCAAGGAACAAACATTTGTGATAAATAAATACACAAAGAATGCCTTCGCCGGGATTCGAACCCGGAACCTCCAGCTTCGTAGGCAGGGTCACTACCAATTAGGCTACAGAGGCTGACTACTATACTATACTATACTATACTATACTATACTATAATACTATACTATACTATACTTATGGAACAGTCTTCTAGCAGCTTCTAGCAGCGTTCTAAGCGAGAAAGAAGCACACGGTTGTAGATCCACCAATCGGGTCACTGAGAGCAGTTCTCTCATAGCCTCACTCGCTGGACGACCACCTAACTCCTGTCTTCACGTCGATAGTTAATGGAAAAGTGTAGGTGACGATTATACTCACTTGTAGAAAATCAGTCCTCTAGCAGCTTCTAGCAGCGTTCCAAGCGTGAAGAAGCTCAATCTGAGGATATTTGTAGCGTGAAATGCGTCACACATATGTACTTAGACATAAGTGCGATGCTCTGCAATATATTTATATACGGAGGGCGCTCTTTAATGAACGCAGTAATTGACCGAAGCTCGGCTTATTAATTCCTTAACCTTCAATCTCACATGGCGACCCCGCCAGTGCGGCCTAGTGATTGCCAGTCAAGTAGGTGGAAATAAAAATAACTAAAGGTATCAGACAAGTGTTTTTTAGGGTTCCGTAGCCAAAATGGCAAAAACGGAACCCTTATAGATTCGTCATGTCCGTCTGTCCGTCTGTCACAGCCAATTTACTCGGAAACTATAAATGCTACAGTAACGAAATTTGGTAAGGATATGTGTTGTATGAACCGCTACAGGAATGTGATACTAAATTGTAAAAAAAACCATTGGGGTGGGGGCCCTCCATACATGTAACTGAGGAATATAATTTTTTTTTTAGTTGTACATAAGCGTGTGGGGTATTAATAGAACGGTCTTTGAAAATGATATCAAGGTTTATACATCACATTTTTATTTAAGCAAATCGTTTTCGAGATATCAGGTCTCAAAGTCTGAAAAATGTGTCCCCCCCCTCTATTTTTTAAACTACGCGATATAAAATTCTGAAAAAAATATATGTTATGCACATTAATAAACTCTATCAACGAATTTTGGTTTGATAAAATTATCTCCTATAGTTTTTGAGGTAGGTTGATTTAACTGTATTTTTTTAATAATAAATTGATAATGGTACGGAACCCTTTGCGCGCGAGTCCGACTTGGCCGGTTTTTTTTTAAAGAAGTAGTGACAAAATTAGTACATCCTTGTAGATAGGGGCTAGAAAATTTGCCGCATCGACCGGTTGCGATCTATTGTGGCAGTAGTACATCCTTAGAGTACACTTCTTCAGTAATTATTGACATAGACAGGTGGAAGACTAGCGGTGGAACTGCTCTATAAGTTAATGAACGAGTGTAATCTGAGATACTTATGGAATTACTTACTTATGGAATAGTCTTCTAGCAGCCTCTAGCAGCGTTCTAAGCGTGGAGAAAGAAGCACAGGGTTGAAGATCCACCAATCGGGTTACTGAGAGCAGTTCTCTCATAGCCTCACTCGCTGGACGACCGCCTAACTCCTGTCTGCAAGTGGATTCTAAGGCGTCTAGACATCTGAAACGAATAGATGTGATGTCAATAATAAGTATAAAGCGTTTAGATGTTGAGATATTTCAAGGGTTGTTTTTAAAAAGGTTTCTCAGCTAACCTCGCAAAGGCCAATGTGCATTACTATGTACATCCCACTTCAATGTTTAAACCTTTCATAAACTCAATAAAGTATAGTTTACTTTCTTTAAAATTAGCACACCCTTACATAGCAAAGTTCAAAATATATGGAGTTTCACAAAAATATTTAGCAGAGCGTACGAGGCTAAGTTCGATTTTTTGTACTAAACAGCAGCGAATTTGTAACATTTATAAATTAATTTATAATTATATTATTTTGCTATCATATTATACATATATCCAACAGATTCACTGTACCTGGTCAACTTTTAATTTTTAAACAAGAAAATAATAAACAAAGACTTCGTCTCAATGTATTATACTATTTTCTATAAAGAGAAAACAAACACAAAAATGAAACAATAGTCGCATACAGTAAGACAAGGAACATGTTTGTATACCTTTGTAATGTACCGAAGTAAGTTTGCTTCAGGCAATCGACGAACGGGACTAGTTTCAGACTTATTTTGCGACTCAGCTTTGAGAGAACTGTAAAGATACATGCTAATTAATACATGTTAATTTAAATAATTTGTTTTTGCATGACTTATGGTCAAATATAGTGACACAAAAAAAATTGTATTACCATCACACTCTACCGATATTTGCAAATAAAACAGTTTCGAGTTTGAGTTTGATAAATGATTAACCTGTTAATAGTGACTCAATTGACATTTCATATTTTTTAGTCTTAGTTTTTATTGTCTGTTTTGAAAGAACTCAATATTAAAAGATACACGTATTTTTTTATTTTTCAAAAAATTGCTATTTTAGTGCGAAAACGACGAAAAACTGTAACAAGTGTCAAATGTCACTGCCAAGCACAAGTGACATTCCAACCACAAGATTTTTTGATTATAGTGGCAGCTCTGAATGAGCTATGTGACGTCACTTCCCCTTTAAACAATTTTTGAGATTTTTAACTAAAACATTGCGAAAAAAAAATTAAAAAATAAATAATAATCTACATGCGTATATCTCGAAATGGTTTTCGATTTAGGGACATCGAAAATTTTTAAACGTTGTCAATTATGGCAAAGACTAGCTAAAAAATAAAAGCATTCCCTCGGACAGTCACTGGTTTTCGGGAGTACAAAGCCCTATAAAGGGTATTTTTTTAAGAAAAAAGTTCATGATAATCATGATTCAGAAGTAGTAGTTTTAAATAGTCACAGTACCCAGCAACTAGTAGGTATGTATTTAAATATTTAGCGAAATGTAAAATAATTAATAATAAAACTAAAGAATAACTCAAAGTCGATAATTGCACGACATATTTCGAGGATTCGATTCGATCGAAGAGGACGATTTACGTGAGTAGCCAGTTTCGCTGAATATTTAAATGTTTGAGTCTCACGTTATTTAAAATTCTATAATTTAGTAGGTGCGAATTTAAAAAAAACGGCCCGTGTGACACTTCTGAAAGATCAGGTAATTTGCTGTGATTGACGGAAGGTCGTCTGGTGTAATTGTAAGCATGTTGGATAGGGTGCTTCTTATTTTTGCAATTTTCTAACTAGGATGATCGAACCAATAAAGGAGTTCTTTGCTCTCTCGATTGCAGTTTTCTATGGGGCACCCTCTCATTTTGTTATTTGATAAGAATGATAAGTAAACCATGTATGTTTTTTTTATTTCAATAATTATAAACAAAAATTAGGGGTCGCTACCGAAGTAACAAAAAAACGACGACCATTTTGCCTTTCTCGAACTTCGTACTTCGGTAGCGACCCCTAAATTTTATTTAAAATAATTAAAAAAAAAACCAAAATATTATCAAATAACAAAATGAGAGGGTGCTCCATAGAAAATTGCAATCGGGAGAGCAAAGAGCTCGTTTATTGGTTTGAACATCCTACAAAATTGCAAATATAAGAAGCACCTTAATGTTGGACCGGTAATCCAGAGGATGCGGGTTCGAACCCCGTGACAACTAGAGTCTTTCGCAGTTGATTTTTTCTATGGTAAGCACATCTGTTACAACAAAGTATTTACCAGTTCGTTGGACATCCAGTGAGGCCTGCTTCACAGAAATAGAGTCGCCCGTGGTGCACTGAGACGAACTGCTGAACTGAAGGGAGAACAGTTCAGATTCGTTCGCGATTGGTATGCGTTCTGCGCGCGATTGTGATTGACCGGACTGCGGGACAGATAAGCAATACAAATACAAATAAATACAAATAATTTATTCAAACGTAAGCACATGTTTACAATTTTCAAGCGTTATCCAGTGGGCTCCAAACTAGGCTGAGCCTGTATCTTGGGACCCACACTAAGTCGGTTAACATTAGCAACCGATCAGTGTGGGTCCCAATAAAAATCATCATCAATATCATCATTAGCCTATTATAGTCCACAGCTGGACGTAGGCCTCTCCTATTAACTATGCGTATAGACGCATTAGGAGGTAAATGCCCATAATCGCCACGCTGGGCACGCGGATTGGCGATCGTAGTAATGTGTCCACTATGATGACGCTGCTGCCCATCATCAATCTTTTATCAAATAATGGTTAGGGTTTACCCTTGAATCGCCGACAAACATTTAATAGAATATTGTTTCAAAGACAACGATTCAAGTATTTTCATTTCATCGACAAGTCGTTCTGTCGAAGAATCGTTTCCAATAAATTTAAATCAAGGACTTTTAAATGGTATTTGAGTTATTATGTGTATAGCTTATATCGAGGTTTTTTGTTACGGGATTTTTTATTTCAATTTGTTTTAAATTTAGTAATATTTATTCCGCGTAGTATTATTTCAATTTGTAATATTTCGTTATCGAATCTAGACGCAGTTACATCGGAGTTTCTGGGTTGCAATAAAAAAAAATAACCTCGAAGACTAAGGCGGGAGCAAAGCTCCCGCCTTAGTCTTCTAACCTAACCTATCCGAGTCGGATCTGCCCCGGAAGGTTTTGTTCGCTCGCTTCGCTCGCTCACTCGGCCATTTTTTTTTTTTCAAAATATTTCGTTATCGAATCTAGACTCAGTTACATCGGAGTTTCTGGGTTGCAATAAAAAAAAATAACCTCGAAGACTAAGGCGGGAGCAAAGCTCCCGCCTTAGTCTTCTAACCTAACCTATCCGAGTCGGATCTGCCCCGGAAGGTTTTGTTCGCTCGCTTCGCTCGCTCACTCGGCCATTTTTTTTTTTTTCAAAATATTTATTTTCAAAACTACTATTTATGAACATAGAGGTTAATTTTGGGAAAAAGTTTTTCCTACAAAACATGCTTATTTTAGCGTATTCTGCACGCTAAATTAATAAAAAATACGTGTCATAATGCCACCAACATCCATCGATTTTTTTCTAAGTCCTCAGCCCCCTTCCAACCCAGCCGAAAAATGTATAAATGTACGACATATAAAAATGTATTGTAGTAATATGTCGAATAAATGAATTTCAATGTTTAGTAGTTGAGCCAATTAAAATAATTTGAAATAAAACACTGACCAAGTGATATTCGTTGTATAGTTTTTTAGTGCAGTAAAAGTTTTTTAATTGAATAGTGTGTGTAACAAAAAAATGTCAAACGAAATTCCTAGTACTGAAGTTTCGATGAATCGTTGTCGATGAAATGAAATTCGATTAAACGTTTGTCGGTAAAATGAATGGACACCAATGGTTAGTGATACTTCAATTCCTTAGTCGACTCTTACGACACCCGCAGGAGTTGAGGTGGTGACAAATGTATTCTTACTGCCGTCACCACACGGAAATAAAAGTAAAATACTACAATTGTTTATTTGAAAGAAAAACCTTAGACGAATACACTACACAAATATTCTGCAGCTCCACATTAGACAATGGCTGTCACGTGGCCGGGTTCTTAACTAAAAATTAAAAAAAAAACGACTTCTCCAAGATCCCATCATCACACCTCGACTTGGTGCCAACGAGACCATATCAGTTTGTTTTGAAGTTGGTTGAAAAAAGAATTATCGAAATCAGGGTGCTTAGCGAAGTTGCCAATCGCTAGCGCTTAATCGTCAATCGTAAACGACGTTTAGCTGTCTTTGTCGCGCTAATATGCAAGAGTGACAGAGAGGGAAAATTACGTTACGCTACCAAGCGCTAGCGATTGGCAACTTGGCTAAGCATCCAGTTGACGTGATATTGACTTATTTGTTAAATTTATGACTTATATGGTTTTCTCTTGGATGTCATCGTCAGAACTGGACCAAATTTATTGAACCAATCGGTAAGCATCAGCTTTCAAATAAAAAAAAATCATCAAAATCAGTTCACCCATTCGGAAGTACTAAGGTAACAAACATTAATAATTAAATAAAAAATTAAAAAAGGTCATTGGGCGTTTTTAACCCGCTTATGATCTTTCGCGTACAGAGACCAAACTAGCTTTAAAATAAAGAATTAAATCTCACTTTTCTAAATATGTAATTTTTCCGTATGTATCAACCGAGAAAAAAAAGTTATTCGACTTTCTGTATCCGAAATAATGTTTTTAATGTTTTTACTTTCAGCATTGTAGAATTGCGTAAACGGTTGTGACCTACTTTTCTGGTTTCGCCTTGCAAGAATGCGACTCATACTACTCAGTAGCACTTACATTTACCTAGATTCCTAGCCCTATTTCGTTTGTGTACGCAGTGGGTCATATGCCCGAACAAAATGCCCAATGACCTTTAAAAAAACATACAGTCGAATTGAGAACCTTTTTCATGAATTCGGTTGATAAAGCATTACCGTTCCTAAAGTAAATTTTATTAACATACTCACATCTCTACTAAACACGCTAAGTCCGATACTGCTATGACTATTTATGATATCATAATCATCAAAACTACAGCTGTCATAGGACACGGCTTCTTCGCCATCGGAAGTGGAATCCGAACCGGGTGGTCTAACGGAATTGCTCATCAGTGTCGAGTTGGACATGCTCGTCATTAGGTAGCGGGTGTCTAAATGGCAGGGTAGCTCTGAAAACAAAATAAAATATCTTTATTAACAATAGTACTTATGACACAAGTACGAAAAACATGAAATTCGAAACGAGTGGCGATGTTTTAAAACACGACCGATAGGGAGTACCAACAAAAGGCACCATCTGCACTAAAAACATATTTTTAATACAGATGGTGCCTTTTTAGGCTCTAGTGCGAGAAGTGTGTCATTTTACGTCAGGTCCAAAACTTCGGAGGGCCATCTGCACTAAAAAACTTCGGGCGAGGCACGTGCAAAAACGAAATTCGTAACTCGTGTCGATTTAAAACACTCCCTGTCGGTCGTGTTTTAATATATCGCCACTCGTTTCGAATTTCATGTTTTTCGCACTTGTGTCGTAATGTACTATTTAGCACGTGTCTCGTACGACGTTTTTTAGTACATATGGCCCTCCGAAGATTTCGACCTGAAGTAAAATGAACCACTTCTCGCACTAGCGCGTAAAAAAATCGCCATTTGTACTGAAAAGATTTTCTGTGCGTTGCATATCTGTCGATGTCTGACACGGCAAGCTTTTGCTAGATATGAATAAAAATGGAGTCTGTCCCGGTACGTGCCTGTTACAGGGATAACCGGTTATTTATAAAAACCTCGATATAGCTCAATTCAATATTTTAAAATGTTATACGCTCTTTATGTAGTATTTGACATTTCATGTAATTATTAACATCATATTCTTCAATTACTCAATTAACAAAAAAATTATAAACCAAAGAACGAAAAAGAACGGAACTCGAACAGTTCTTTTGTATGGAGAAAAAACCGGTATTCGACCCCTGGCCTGTTTTATTTTATTTTATTTATTGGAGAAACAACAGGAATAGATTACAAAACAGAACATATGGAAATTGTGCGTAGAAACTTAACATGCATCTACCCCCTTAAGAGTTGCGCTTATTGTCTGTAGATATAAATAAAAGGTGTCTGCCACGGCACGTGCCTGACACGCTGAGTGTCTATAGATGTAAATCGACCTTGAACTATCAAAACTGGTTCAGACAAGAACAGTACTGACCGTCAATACTCCAATCCATGTTATTGACTTCATCCTTCAGTTCTTGTAAGACTTCTTGCATCATCGCGACTAGGGCACTCTTCTTATCGCCTTCTGAGAAGTTCTGGTATATTGTCTGTAAAGAAATAGAGCACTCGTGTCAATAGAAAGTGACCTCATAATTGTTATTTGACCAACAAATTAATTTGATAATTTTTAGGAAGTATCAAAAAATTACATACTATGTCCAAGAATTCCTGTCAGTAGATAAGGCGGCAAATTAAAAAAAATGTAAGCTCGAAGTGTTGTGAGCCCATAAAAAAAATTAGAAAGAAAGAAAAAACATTTATTGGTGACACATCGGTAACCACAAAATAAAAATGAATATAATAAATATGCTATTGTGCCACAAAATGGACTAATCGCCTTTTACATAGAGTATATTGTGGAAACGAGTGTTCCGACAAACTTCACTCACACATTCCTAAAATTCAAATGAAAACATGAGCATGTTATTTATATGCAAGTAGGTCAAATAAAAAAAAAGTGTTTCTAAATTAAATATAAGGCTTCAAATCATAAGTATATGTTTTTATTGAGGCAATAATATAATACATACATATTCCTATTTCCTATAAAATATGATATGATATAAAACCATACCTCAAAAAGCTGTTTTTCCTGCACAGCTACATATTGTATTTTCTTCGGAACAACTTGCAATTCTCGAGCGAGCTCAAACGACGATAGTATCAGTTGCTGAACTAATTTGACGTGAATCTGTAAATAAAAAAAAAGATTTTTATCTTGCATTACTACATTATCGAGAAAAATACGCAATTCACCGGTTCTCAGCTTATGAAAAAATATGCGACTGGGACAAGATTGTGCCTAAATTTGACCACTAGCCGCTCAGAGGTTAAAGGACCCCTCAAACATTAGTTATTTATTATACAAGGGGGAAAAGTTGTTTAATTCAAAAACTGGAATCTTGAGCATTGCGAAGGTCTCAAGGCACGAGAGTTGAACAAACTTTGCCGCCAAGTGTAATACAACTTTTTCCCCTCACTATCGCGAGGAAATATGATTACAAATTTCATCCAAACGTAAATTAACTTAAAGAAACCATTTAAAACAGCAGTATTAGCTGTCCTGCTTTATCGTGTGTCGCCGTTGTAGCCCGAACCTTCCGTCTCTTTCTTGGATCTGAAGGGTTTTCTAAGTTCAAATGGAGTGTCAGCCGTGTGGTGACGGCAATAAGAATACATTTCTCACCACCCCAAATCCTCCTGCGGGTGTCGTAAGAGTCGACTAACGGATTGAAGTGTCTCTGATCATTATTTGATGAAAGATTGATGATGGAACAGTTAATAGGAGAGGCCTACGTGCAGCAGTGGACTATCATAGGCTGTATGAAACGGAATGTACAGATTTACACTATTTAATGAAGCAGGCATTTTGTGAACACAAAGTGACAGAGAGGTATTGTCACTTTTAAGTCCCTTTGTAGACCATTTATTAAAAAAATATCTTACCTCACTAAGCTTAGTACTATTCTCGAGCAAGTAATCCTGTAGACAATCACTTCCGAACGCAACCACGCTGCTAATCAGACCCGACATGGAGTTCACGACTCTGTCGCCTTCTTGTCGCTCTGTCGGTTTGTCGACATTGCGTAAAATTTCGACATCGTCGACAATTAACCACTGACTTTTGGTTTGGTGCTTTGCTGGCGGGTGAACTGAAACGAAAAGTTTGAAATATGGTATATATTTAGGAGAGGCAGATAATGTGTATAGTTTCAGAGATAATAGAGATAGATGCTTAATAATATTGTGAACTTGTACAATAATTATTATTTTTGTTTAATATTATGATCCTTTATTTATCTCTTTTTTATAAAAATTTCTATAAAAATCTTTTTTTTATGTAATAAATTCTTTAATGCATGTTATTTTAATAAGATGTATTAATATACTGTTTTGAAAAAATAAGTCCACCTGAGTTTCTTCTTCTCCGGGACGATGTAGGGTTTGAACCAGTAGTAGATTTTTTTCTCTCTCTTGATAATGTCGGACGATTCGAAAATGCTTATTAATAAGCTTACTTGAATAAAGAATAGTTTGACTTTGAATACTTACACATAAGTTCCCACTGATCTAACAGCTCATTCATGAAGGCCACTCGTTCCTCGCTTAGTCTATCCAGTCTATCGTTACTATACTGTACTGTCAGTCTTTTGTTTATTGGAGAATCGTCAGAGTTTCTGAAAGAAAAAAACATTACAATTATTCAAATGATTTTTTTTATTTATCATGTAGATGAAAGTAATGTTACTATAAATGAAATAAAGTTTATGTAATCTATCCTTAAACCATGAAAAAAAACGTGACGCTGATAAACCTATAATCTACACAAAATCTTTCAAGCTATTGGTTGGCCACACATAATTAGATTTGGATAGAAGAAACAAGTTCATTAATTTGTATGGCGGCCGAGCGTGTCAGATTTTGTACTGAAGTTTTACATGCCTATGATTTTAAATATGTCTCAGGCCCTTGAGTATTCATATTTTTTTGTGTTGTTGCAATTAATATTACTTAAGGAGACATTATTTATGTTTTTGTTCACTTCAACTTACAAAATTTGACGCCCTAAAGCTGCAAGCTGCGATTAAAGACGGACAACTCAGTAGATTTCACTGAGTTCATTTGACACGCTAAGCAGATACGTTTGCTTGATCTATGGTATATATGACATCTGTGTTTGGCCATAATTTCACTAATATGTAACTGTAATGGATGCAGTAAGTTCAATGGTGTTGGTGATGTCTGAATTCAAAACTATTTATTTAATTAAATCTTATTGCACAGTAAAGAAATACAAGACATACAACAGTTTGAACTTAATGCCATAAAGGCATTTTTTACTTCGTAACTCAGATTTAAGCAATTCTCCTAAGTAAGGATCTTCAGTGGTCTCTATAGCATCATACCCCCTCCATATTCTCGAATAGGTAGTAATATGGTTGTAATATATAGACTAAGTTCTTAACGAAATTCAGGCAGTTCACCCAAACAGCACGGTTCTTCAATAGACTCGGTTACCACAGGTCCTCTGCTGAGCTGTTCTGGAATCATCCTACTTGATGTAATAAAGACACTAACCTCCTCATTCCTTCCACTAGTTCTTCATCAGATTCAGGCAGTTCTCCCAAGCAGCAGGGTTATTTGGTAGACTCGGTAGCATCATACCACAAGTCTACTCTCTCCCCTACTTTGCTAGTCAAATAATACTACCTGAACTACCTCGTTGTAATAAAAACACTAACCTCCTTATTTCTTCCACTATTTCTTGACCAGATTTCTTCCACTATTTATTGACCAGATTCACGCAGTTCTCCAAAAAGAAAGGCACTTCAGTAGACTCGGTAGACTCAGTAGCATAAGTCTACCTTCTCTCCTATTTACTACCCTCATATTATACTAATTGGTTATAAAAAAGACTAACCTCCTTATTCCTTCGACCAGTTCTTGATCAGATTCAGGCAGTTCTCCCACACAACAGGGTTCTTCGGCAGACTCGGTAGCATCGTACCACAAGTCAACTCTTTCTCCGGATTTGCTGTCCGCGAATAAAGTGAATAGCACTTGAGAGTTGGGATTGATGTCTTTGATTTGGTGGAGGTCTAGGCAATTCTGAAAAGAGTTGTGGAAGAATTTTATTCAACGTTATTACGAGTTTTGACTGCGGGTTTCTAAAGCCTGGGGTCTACCCGGAGACCTAGTCTTAGGAATTGGCAAAGGTAAGATAAAAATATTAAGGGTATCATGCTTTTTCACAATAGTAGATTACATGCCCAGGCCGTTTTAAGTGGGAAATGTCTCGGATGACGTGTAATCCGAGACATGTGATACGAGGCTTTCCTATTTAACGGCCGAGGTGTGTATATTATTTTTCTAGCCGGCAGGCGGCAACTTAGTTTAGCTCAGCGGCCAGCAAAGTGCTGTTTCCCGGCCGGAGGACAGAAAAAAATCATTTTGGCGAGTATTACTTGCCTACTAACTCTTCGTGAGTCACTTGGCATACCAACATTTACCAAATTCATTATTTGTCAATTTAATTTGCCAAATCGGATAGATAATTAATTGAATCAGGCGTTACTTTGCGGAAGTTCATATTAAAGGATGAACAACATCCATCCTTCAAAACGGCCAGCTTTACATTGTTCGCGACTTCGAAAAAAGAAAGTGTAAATAAAAGTCTGCGAAACGTAACATTTGGGAACTGATCTTTAGGCGAAATGAAATTCTACGATATGATGGGAAGTGATTGACGGCTTTAATAGAAGTTGGGAAGAAAAAAACTTAATTTCTATTAATTTCCAATATACGTCTTTGAATACTGCTAAATTCATGTATTATTTCATCAACTCTGAACATTACATTATCATAATTAATCATAAACCATTAAAATAGTGCTATATTATGGACATTTCTTTGAACGGTTTATTTATATTTTTCGCAACTTCCATTGACGGCGACTTTATCTTATTAATTACATTATCTACTAAAAGAACATAAAAGAACCTTACCTCTGCTGTAAGCACAAAATCATCACCATCCCTAACTTTCCACTCTTTCACTTTCTCAACAATAACACTTTCTTTTTCCTCACTTTCACTATTATGCGACTGATACATATTGAACATTGTCCAAAAATCCTCCTCACTTCGCGAATATACAACTGTATCACTAGATATATCATCACTGAACACATTTTTTCCTATCCTATCTATAGCATAAATATAAATAGGGTTAAACAGTTTTAATATCACAGCGCGTTTTTCGTATAATTCCATATATTTCTGTTTTAGTTTTGGAAGGGTGGATTCGTCTCCACTTATGTCTGGCGGGACGATTATTCTAAGACCGTCTTTTAGTACGGGAATGTTCAGTTCTACTTCTAGCATTGTTGAGAAGTCTGTTGCGTCTTGGCGGACGAGATCCTGAAATAGAGATTAAGAATAATTTACTATTATACTTTTAAATGGTGTACCCTAAAAAACTGAATTCAAATTCCGGGTCATTAAACATCGAGACACTGTAAGAAGTTCGGAAGAAGCCTGAATTGCAGAAGCAACAAAACAGGGATATTCCGACCAACGTTTTTTTATTTGATTTTTAGAGTTTTTTTAGGTACATACTATAAGTGATCTAAAACAAATAAACTAATACGGTGACATGGTTTCTGAACGTAATAACATTGCTTAAAACACATTTCTAAAACGCACGAACGACCTGAATTTCATGAAGCGTGACATCAATTTGAAGAGAAACTAAATTTTAACTTAACTATAGCTTTTAAAATTTGAAAAGGAGCTGATTTACCCTCCCATAAGAAATCCCTCTGATTAACCAACAAAATATCTGCTAAGATAAAATTGGTTACAAATTATGATTGGTTCGCAAGAAAACATACCTGAAGTGGCAGTGTATCCCAAGGAGCTTTATTGCACTCCAAATCTTCCACTAACTCGAATTCAGAGTTTCCGAGAGTGAGATGAACTTGGGTGCTACTCCCATACTGGATACGTAACTGAAACCAAAGGTTACAAATTAATTTATTGACAAAAATTTAAGATCTTGATAATACGATCTGTGTGATGTAGTTTAATTATCTTATTCATAAACGTTTCCTAACTTAGCAAGCCGCTAAGTACCTACTGTTTGTCCCTTTTAAAATCTCTCATTGATCGTATTGTTTGGATTCTACACGAAATTCTTTAAGAGGCTTTATAACTCACCTCTGGTCTCGGTTGATCCTTCCGGGTTTTCAGCCTCATGCGGAATTCAACCGTTGGCAATCTCCGTTCTGCCTACCGGATTACTTATTATAGCGTAAGAGTAAGTAGGGACCCTAGCCAAGTAGCCACGCTCCTGCCTTTGGTCTATTCACGACTTACGATTTTTAGACTACTTGGAAGCTCATTTAGAATTTTGAGGCAATGCTCATGGTTTTTGGTCTTTGCGGGAATTGTTGGCTTTTAGAGGAGTTTTGAAGATGTTTAAAAGGAAATGGGGAAGGTTCTAGACTTACCCATCGGCAGTGTGCCGGGGCCGGGTCCGGCAGCAGCCGGCGCCCGAGCAGACAGTGCAGCAGGCGAGCTCGCGCGGCAGCACTAGTGCCCAACACCACTATAGCGGCCGGACGGGATGATGAGTCGCCTATCTCTTCTACTGTCTCTTTACTCTTACTCTTCCTATACCCTTTTAACTCTTTAGGTTTTCAAGTCTCCTTCTTCTGTCACCTTCCCTGAGCCCTGTGCTAAACTGTCTACAGCTGTATAGCTGTTTTAAAATTCAACTTATAATACGACTTACTATGTGTGTTCTTACTATGTGTCCTAAATAGTCGAAATCCTTTCGCAGCTCGGTTTTAGACACCCCAAAGACGCAATGATCGATCTGATCCCCCGGGCTTCCGATCTTACACCTACGTTCTTCGACTTACACCGAGCTTTGATAGTCAAAGATCTATGCGCTGAATTACTTATGATGACACTTTTTTGTTTATTTAAAAGCCTTACGCTTTTCAGACCACTTGGAAGCTTTTCTGGCAATTTGAGGGTATGCTCCTGACTTTCGCTCTTTGCGGTATGGATTTTCACCTTTTAGAGAAGTTTTGAAGATGTTTAAAGGGAAATGGGGAAGGTTCTAGACTCACCCATCGGCAGTGTGCCGGGGCCGGGTCCGGCAGCAGCCGGCGCCCGAGCAGACAGTGCAGCAGGCGAGCTCGCGCGGCAGCACTAGTGCCCAACACCACTATAGCGGCCGGACGGGATTATGAGTCACCTATCTCTTCTACTGTCTCTTTACTCTTACTCTTCATATACCCTTTTAGTTCTTTAGGTTTTCAAGTCTCCTTCTTCTGTCACCTTTTCAGCCCAGTGCTAAGCTGTCTGTAGCTGTTTTAAAATTCAACTTATTATAAGACTTAGTATCTGTGTCTTAAATAGTCAAAATCCTTTCGCAGCTCGGTTTTAGACACCCCAAAGAGGCAATGATCGATCTGATCCTCCGGGCTTCCGATCTTACACCTACGTTCTTCGACTTACACTGAGCTTTGACAGTCGAAGCTCTATGCGCTGAATTACTTATGATGACACTTTTTTGTTTATTTAAATGCCTTACGCTTTTTAGACCACTCGGAAGCTTTTTTGGCAATTTGAGGGTTTGCTCCTGATTTTTGTTCTTTGCAGTATGGATTTTCACCTTTTAGAGGAGATTTGAAGATGTTTAAAAGGAAATGGGGAAGGTTCTAGACTCACCCATCGGCAGTGTGCCGGGGCCGGGTCCGGCAGCAGCCGGCGCCCGAGCAGACAGTGCAGCAGGCGAGCTCGCGCGGCAGCACTAGTGCCCAACACCACTATAGCGGCCGGACGGGATGATGAGTCGCCTATATCTTTTCCCCAACTGAATCAAGCTCTAAAATGCTTCAGTTCTATGGGAGACTCTTTAGGTTTTCAAGTCTCCTTCCGTCACATTTTCAGCCCTGAGCTAAGCTGACGTAGCCGTGTCGACTTAGTATCTGTGTCCTAAATAGTCGAAATCTCTTCGCAGCTCGGTTTTAGATACTACAAAGAAGCAATGGCTTGAACCATTGGTTTGCAATACTCGAGCAGCTCGGTCTTTAGCTTTCGTAGCGCTACAAAGCTAACCATCGCTCTCTTAGGACGTTGGATATTTAAGACACTTGGGAAGAGAAACTTTAGCAGCGACAATTCATACGAGAAATTCAATTGGGTTACAAAACTCACCTTTAGTGTCGATTGGACCTTCCGGGTTTTCAGCCTTATGCGGAATTCGGCCTTTGACCTATTATAGCGTAAGAGAAAGTAGGGACCCTAGCCAAGTAGCCACGCTTCTGCCTTTGGTCTTTTCACGATTTACGCTTTTTAGACTACTTGGAAGCTCATTTAGAATTTTGATGCCATACTCATGGTTTTTGGTTTTTACGGGAATTGTTGGCTTTTAGAGGAGTTTTGAAGATGTTTAAAGGGAAATAGGGAAGGTTCTAGACTCACCCATCGGCAGTGTGCCGGGGCCGGGTCCGGCAGCAGCCGGCGCCCGAGCAGACAGTGCAGCAGGCGAGCTCGCGCGGCAGCACTAGTGCCCAACACCACTATAGCGGCCGGACGGGATGATGAGTCGCCTATATCTTTTCCCCAACTGAATCAAGCTCTAAAATGCTTCAGTTCTATGGGAGACTCTTTAGGATTTCAAGTCTCCTTCCGACATCTTTACAGCCCTGTGCTAAGCTGACGTAGCAGTGTAGACTTACTATTTGTGTTCTAAATAGCCGAAATCTCTTCGCAGCTCGGTTTTAGACACCCCAAAGAAGCAATGATCGATCTGATCTTCCGGGCTTCCTATCTTGCACCTACGTTCTTCGACTTACACTGAGCTTTGACAATCAAAGCTCTGCGCTGAATTACTTATGATGACACTTTTTTTTATTAAAAAGGCTTACGCTTTTTAGACCACTTGGAAGCTTTTCTGGCAATTTGAGGGTATGCTCCTGACTTTCGCTCTTTGCAGTATGAATTTTCACCTTTTAGTGGAGTTTTTCAAGATGTTTAAAAGGAAATAGGGAAGGTTCTAGACTCACCCATCGGCAGTGTGCCGGGGCCGGGTCCGGCAGCAGCCGGCGCCCGAGCAGACAGTGCAGCAGGCGAGCTCGCGCGGCAGCACTAGTGCCCAACACCACTATAGCGGCCGGACGGGATGATGAGTCGCCTATCTCTTTTCCCCAACTGAATCAAGCTCTAAAATACTTCAGTTCTATGGGAGACTCTTTAGGTTTTCAAGTCCTTCCGTCACCTTTTCCGCCCTGTGCTAAGCTGACGTAGCAGTGTAGACTTACTATTTGTGTTCTAAATAGTCGAAATCTCTTCGCAGGTCGGTTTTAGATACTAAAGAGAAGCAATGGCTTGAACCATTGGTTTGCAATATTCGAGCAGCTCGGTCTTTAGCTTTGGTAGCGCTACAAAGCTAACCATCGCTCTCTTAGGACGTTGGATATTTAAGACACTTGGGAAGAGAAACTTTGGCAGCAACAATTCATACGAGAAATTCAATTGGGTCACCTTTAGTAAGGGAAGGTTCTAGAAGAAATAGGGAAGGTTCTAGACTCACCCATCGGCAGTGTGCCGGGGCCGGGTCCGGCAGCAGCCGGCGCCCGAGCAGACAGTGCAGCAGGCGAGCTCGCGCGGCAGCACTAGTGCCCAACACCACTATAGCGGCCGGACGGGATGATGAGTCGCCTATCTTTTTCCCAACTGAATCAAGCTCTAAAATGCTTTAGTTCTATGGGAGACTCTTTAGGTTTTCAAGTCTCCTTCCGTCACCTTTTCAACCCTGTGCTAAGCTGACGTAGCCGTGTCGACTTAGTATCTGTGTCCTAAATAGTTGAAATCTCTTCGCAGCTCGGTTTTAGATACTAAAAAGAAGCAATGGCTTGAACCATTGGTTTGCAATACTCGAGCAGCTCGGTCTTTAGCTTTCGTAGCGCTACAAAGCTAACTATCGCTCTCTTAGGACGTTGGATATTTAAGACACTTGGGACGATAAACTTTGGCAGCGACAATTCATACGAGAAATTCAATTGGGTTACAAAACTCACCTTTAGTGTCGATTGGACCTTCCGGGTTTTCAGCCTCATGCGGAATTCGGCCGTTGGCAATCTCCCTTCTACCTACCGGATTACTTATTATAGCGTAAGAGAAAGTAGGGACCCTAGCCAAGTGACCACGCTCCTGCCCTTTGGTCTTTTCAAGACGATTTTTTACGACTTACGCTTTTTAGACTACTTGAAAGCTCATTTAGAATTTTGAGGCTGTGCTCATGGTCTTTACGGGAATTGTTGGCTTTTAGAGGAGTTCTGAAGACGTTTAAAGGGAAATGGGGAAAGTTCTAGACTCACCCATCGGCAGTGTGCCGGGGCCGGGTCCGGCAGCAGCCGGCGCCCGAGCAGACAGTGCAGCAGGCGAGCTCGCGCGGCAGCACTAGTGCCCAACACCACTATAGCGGCCGGACGGGATGATGAGTCGCCTATATCTTTTCCCCAACTGAATCAAGCTCTAAAATGCTTCAGTTCTATGGGAGACTCTTTAGGTTTTCAAGTCCTTCCGTCACCTATTCCGCCCTGTGCTAAGCAGACGTAGCCGTGTAGACTTACTATCTGTGTCCTAAATAGTCGAAATCCTTTCGAAGCTCGGTTTTAGACACCCCAAAGAAGCAATGATCGATCAGACCCTCTGAGCTTGCGACCTTACACCTTCCTTCTTCGACTTAAACACTGAGCTTTGACAATCAAAGCTCTATGCGCTGAATTACTTATGATAACACTTTTTTGTTTATTTAAAAGCCTTACGCTTTTTAGACCACTCGGAAGCTTTTTTGGCAATTTGAGGGTATGCTCCTGGCTTTTGTTCTTTGCGGTATGAATTTTCACCTTTTAGAGATTTGAAGATGTTTAAAGGGAAATGGGGAAGGTTCTAGACTCACCCATCGGCAGTGTGCCGGGGCCGGGTCCGGCAGCAGCCGGCGCCCGAGCAGACAGTGCAGCAGGCGAGCTCGCGCGGCAGCACTAGTGCCCAACACCACTATAGCGGCCGGACGGGATCATGAGTCGCCTACATTTTTCCCCAACTGAATCAAGCTCTATGCTTTAGTTCTATGGGATGGGAGACTCTTTAGGTTTTCAAGTCTCCTTCCGACATCTTTACAGCCCTGTGCTAAGCTGATGTAGCCATGTAGACTTACTATCTGTGTCCTAAATAGTCGAAATCTCGTCGCAGCTCGGTTTTAGATACTAAAAAGAAGCAATGGCTTGAACCATTGGTTTGCAATACTCGAGCAGCTCGGTCTTTAGCTTGCGTAGCGCTACAAAGCTAACCATCGCTCTCTTAGGACGTTGGATATTTAAGACACTTGGGAAGAAAAACTTTGGCCGCGACAATTCATACGAGAAATTCAATTGGGTTACAAAACTCACCTTTAGTGTCGATTGGACCTTCCGGGTTTTAAGCCTCATGCGGAATTCGGCCGTTGACAATCTCCTTTCTGACTACCGGATTACTTATTATAGCGTAAGAGTAAGTAGGGACCCTAGCCAAGTAGCCACGCTCCTAGCCTTAGATCTTTTCACGCTTTTTAGACTAGTTGGAAGCTCATTTAGAATTTTGAGGCTATGCTCATGGCCTTTGGTCTTTACGGGAATTGTTGGCTTTTAGAGGAGTTTTGAAGATGTTTAAAAGGAAATGGGGAAGGTTCTAGACTCACCCATCGGCAGTGTGCCGGGGCCGGGTCCGGCAGCAGCCGGCGCCCGAGCAGACAGTGCAGCAGGCGAGCTCGCGCGGCAGCACTAGTGCCCAACACCACTATAGCGGCCGGACGGGATGATGAGTCGCCTATATCTTTTCCCCAACTGAATCAAGCTCTAAAATGCTTCAGTTCTATGGGAGACTCTTTAGGTTTTCAAGTCTCCTTCCGTCACCTTTTCAGCCCTGTGCTAAGCTGACGTAGACGTGTAGACTTACCCCCTTATTCATAAACGTCTGCTAACTTAGCAAGCCGCTAATAATCGTTTGTCCCTTTTGCTCTTATGGACACATTGTTAAGACCGAAAGGGACAAACAATTATTAGCGGCTTGTTAAGTTAGCAGACGTTTATGAATAAGGGGGTTACTATCTGTGTCCTAAATAGTCAAAACCTTTCGCAGCTCGGTTTTAGACACCCCAAAGAAGCAACGATCGATTTGATCCTCCGGGCTTCCGAACTTACACATTCCTTCTTCGACTTAATCACTGAGCTTTGACAATTAAAGCTCTATGCGCTTAATTACTTCTGATGACACTTTTTTTTATTTAAAAGGCTTACGCTTTTTAGACCACTCGGAAGCTTTTTTGGCAATTTGAGGGTATGCTCCTGGTTTTTGTTCTTTGCAGTATGGATTTTCACCTTTTAGAGGAGTTTTGAAGAGGTTTAAAAGGAAATAGGGAAGGTTCTAGACTCACCCATCGGCAGTGTGCCGGGGCCGGGTCCGGCAGCAGCCGGCGCCCGAGCAGACAGTGCAGCAGGCGAGCTCGCGCGGCAGCACTAGTGCCCAACACCACTATAGCGGCCGGACGGGATGATGAGCCTATCTCTTCTACTGTCTCATTACTCTTACTTTTCCTATACCCTTTTAGCTCTTTAGGTTTTCAAGTCACCTTCTTCTGTCACCTTTTCAGCCCAGCGCTAAGCTGTCTATTAGCTGTTTTAAAATTCAACTTATAATAAGACTTACTATGTGTGTCCTAAATAGTCGAAATCCTTTCGCAGCTCGGTTTTAGACACCCCATTGCAAGAAATTGCAAGAAAGACATTGCAAGAAGCAATGATCGATTTGATCCTCCGGGCTTCCGATCTTGGTTCTTCGACTTACTCTTCCTATACCCTTTTAGCTCTTTAGGTTTTCAAGTCTCCTTCTTCTGTCACCTTTTCAGCCCTGTGCTAAACTGTCTATAGCTGTTTTAAAATTCAACGTATAATAAGACTTACTATGTGTGTCCTAAATAGTGGAAATCCTTTCGCAACTCGGTTTTAGACACCCCAAAGAGGCAATGATCGATCTGATCCTCCGTGCTTACGACCTTACACCTTCCTTCGTCGACTTAAATACTGAGCTTTGACAATCAAAGCTCTATGCGCTTAATTACTTCATCATCATCATCATCATCATCATATCAGCCGAAAGACGTCCACTGCTGAACATAGGCCTCTCCCAAAGATTGCCACAATGACCGGTCCTGCGCCACACGCATCCAGCTTAATTACTTATGATGACACTTTTTTGTTTATTTAAAAGCCTTACGCTTTTTAGACCATTCGGAAGCTTTTTTGGCAATTTGAGGGTATGCTCCTGACTTCCGCTCTTTGCGGTATGGATTTCCACCTTTTAGAGGAGTTTTGAAGATGTTTAAAGGAAATGGGGAAGGTTCTAGACTCACCCATCGGCAGTGTGCCGGGGCCGGGTCCGGCAGCAGCCGGCGCCCGAGCAGACAGTGCAGCAGGCGAGCTCGCGCGGCAGCACTAGTGCCCAACACCACTATAGCGGCCGGACGGGATGATGAGTCGCCTATATCTTTCCCACAACTGGATCAAGCTCTAAAATGCTTCAGTTCTATGGGAGACTCTTTAGGTTTTCAAGTTTTCTTCCGTCACCTTTTCAGTCCTGTGCTAAGTTGACGTAGCCGTGTAGACTTTATCTGTGTCCTAAATAGTCGAAATCTCTTCGCAGCTCGGTTTTAGATACTACAAAGAAGCAATGGCTTGAACCATTGGTTTGCAATACTCGAGCAGCTCGGTCTTTAGCTTTCGTAGCGCTACAAAGCTAACCATCGCTCTCTTAGGAAGTTGGATATTTAAGACACTTGGGAAGAGAAACTTTGTCAGCAACAATTCATACGAGAAATTCAATTGGGTTACAAAACTCACCTTTAGTGTCGGTTGGACCTTCCGGGTGGTCAGCCTTATGCGGATTCGGCCTTTGTTATGTGTTATGTCCGTTCTACCTACCGTATTACTTCTTATAGCGTAAGAGAAAGTAGGGACCCTAGCCCAGTAGCCACGCTCCTGCCTTTAGTCTTTTCAAGACGATTTTTTTACGACTTGCGCTTTTTAGACTCCTTGAAAGCTCATTTAGAATTTTGAGGCAATGCTCATGGTTGAATGTTGATGGTTTTTGGTATTTACGGGAATTGTTGGCTTTTAGAGGAGTTTTGAAGACGTTTAAAGGGAAATAGGGAAGGTTCTAGACTCACCCATCGGCAGTGTGCCGGGGCCGGGTCCGGCAGCAGCCGGCGCCCGAGCAGACAGTGCAGCAGGCGAGCTCGCGCGGCAGCACTAGTGCCCAACACCACTATAGCGGCCGGACGGGATGATGAGTCACCTATATCTTTTCCCCAACTGAATCAAGCTCTAAAATGCTTCAGTTCTATGGGAGACTCTTCAGGTTTTCAAGTCTGCTTCCGTCACCTTTCCTCAGCCCTGTGCTAAAATGTCTATAGCTGTTTCAAAATTCAACTTATAATAAGACTTACTATGTGTGTCCTAAATAGTCGAAATCCTTTCGCAGCTCGGTTTTAGACACCCCAAAGAAGCAATGATCGATCAGACCCTCTGAGCTTGCGACGTTACACCTTCCTTCTTCGAATTAAACACTGAGCTTTGACAATCAAAGCTCTATGCGCTTAATTACTTCTGATGACACATTTTTTTTTAAAAGGCTTACGCTTTTTACACCACTTGGAAACTTATTTAGCAATTTGAGGGTATGCTCCTGGCTCCCGGAGAGCGAAAGTCAGGAGCATAAGCTCCTGACTTTCGCTCTTTGCGGTATGAATTTTTAGCTTTTAGAGTAGTTTTGAAGATGTTTCAAAGGAATCAAAGGAAATAGGGAAGGTTCTAGAATTTCAGTTCATTTAGAATTTTGAGGCTGTGCTCATGGCCTTTGGTCTTTACGGGAATTGTTGGCTTTTAGAGGAGTTTTGAAGATGTTTAAAGGGAAATAGGGAAGGTTCTAGACTCACCCATCGGCAGTGTGCCGGGGCCGGGTCCGGCAGCAGCCGGCGCCCGAGCAGACAGTGCAGCAGGCGAGCTCGCGCGGCAGCACTAGTGCCCAACACCACTATAGCGGCCGGAGGGGATGATGAGTCACCTATATCTTTTCCCCAACTGAATCAAGCTCTAAAATGCTTCAGTTTTATGGGAGACTCTTTAGGTTTTCAAGTCTCTTTCCGTCACCTTTACAGCCCTGTGCTAAGCTGACGTAGACGTGTAGACTTACTATTCTGTGTCCTAAATAGTCGAAATCTCGTCGCAGTCAGTTTTAGATACTACAAAGAAGCAATGAGTAGCGGCCGGACGGGATGATGAGTCGCCTATCTTTTCTACTGTCTCTTTGCTCTTACTCTTCCTATACCCTTTTAGCTCTTTAGGTTTTCAAGTCTCCTTCTTCTGTCAGTGTCACCTTTTCAGCCCTGTGCTAAACTGTCTATAGCCGTTTTAAAATTTAACTTATAATAAAACTTACTATGTGTGTCCTAAATAGTCGAAATCCTTTCGCAGCTCGGTTTTAGACACCCCAAAGAAGCAATGATCGATTTGATCCTCCGGGCTTCCGATCTTGGTTCTTCGACTTACACTGAGCTTTGACAGTCGAAGCTCTATGCGCTGAATTACTTATGATGACACTTTTTTGTTTATTTAAAAGCCTTAAGCTTTTCAGAACACTTGGAAGCTTATTCAGCAATTTGAGGTTATGCTCCTGGTTTTTGCTCTTTGCGGTATGGATTTTCACCTTTTAGAGGAGTTTTGAAGATGTTTAAAGGGAAATAGGGAAGGTCTAGACTCACCCATCGGCAGTGTGCCGGGGCCGGGTCCGGCAGCAGCCGGCGCCCGAGCAGACAGTGCAGCAGGCGAGCTCGCGCGGCAGCACTAGTGCCCAACACCACTATAGCGGCCGGAGGGGTTCATGAGTCGCCTATATCTTTTCCCCAACTGAATCAAACTCTAAAATCCTTCAGTTCTATGGGAGACTCTTTAGGTTTTCAAGTCCTTCCGTCACCTTTTCCGCCCTGTGCTAAGCTGACGTAGCCGTGTAGACTTACTATCTGTGTCCTAAATAGTCGAAATCTCTTCGCAGCTCGGTTTTAGATACCATATCTTTTCCCCAACTGAATCAAGCTCTAAAATGCTTCAGTTCTATAGGAGACTCTTTAGGTTTTCAAGTCTTCTTGCGTCACCTTTCCTCAGCCCTGTGCTAAACTGTCTATAGCTGTTTTAAAATTCAACTTATAATAAGACATACTATGTGTGTCCTAAATAGTTGAAATTCTTTCGCAGCTCGGTTTTAGACACCCCAAAGAAGCAATGATCGATCAGACCCTCTGAGCTTGCGATCTTACACCTTCGTTCTTCGACTTACACACTGAGCTTTGACAATCAAAGCTCTATGCACTTAATTACTTCTTATGACACTTTTTTTATTTAAAAGGCTTACGCTTTTCAGACCACTTGGAAGCTTATTTAGCAATTTGAGGGTATGCTCCTGGCTTTTGCTCTTTGCGGTATGGATTTTCACCTTTTAGAGGAGTTTTGAAGATGTTTAAAAGGAAATAGGGAAGGTTCTAGACTCACCCATCGGCAGTGTGCCGGGGCCGGGTCCGGCAGCAGCCGCCGCCCGAGCAGACAGTGCAGCAGGCGAGCTCGCGCGGCAGCACTAGTGCCCAACACCACTATAGCGGCCGGACGGGATGATGAGTCGCCTATATCTTTTCCCCAACTGAATCAAGCTCTAAAATGCTTCAGTTCTATGGGAGACTCTTTAGGTTTCCAAGTCTCCTTCCGTCACATTTTCAGCCCTGTGCTAAGCTGACGTAGCGGTGTAGACTTACCATCTGTGTCCTAAATAGTCGAAATCTCGTCGCAGTCAGTTTTAGATACTACAAAGAAGCAATGATCGATCAGACCCTGTGAGCTTGCGATCTTACACCTACGTTCTTCGACTTACACTGAGCTTTGACAATCAAAGCTCTATGCGCCTAATTACTTCTGATGACACTCTAATTACACTGAGCACTAGTGCCCAACACCACTATAGCGGCCGGACGGGATGATGAGTCGCCTATCTCTTCTACGCGACTGTATACTTCCTTTGACTTTCGACCTTGGTACGCAAGATTTCAGCTACATTTATTAAGATACTTGAACCATTGGTTTGCAATACTCGAGCAGCTCGGTCTTTAGCTTTCGTAGCGCTACAAAGCTAACCATCGCTCTCTTAGGAAGTTGGATATTTAAGACACTTGGGAAGAGAAACTTTGGCAGCAACAATTCATACGAGAAATTCAATTGGGTTACAAAACTCACCTTTAGTGTCGGTTGGACCTTCCGGGTTTTCAGCCTCATGCGGACTTCGGCCTTTGGCAATCTCCGTTATACATACCGGATTACTTATTATAGCGTAAGAGAAAGTAGGGACCCTAGCCAAGTAGCCACGCTCCTGGCGTTTGGTCTTTTCACGACTTACGCTTTTTAGACTACTTGAAAGCTCATTTAGAATTTTGAGGCTATGCTCATGGCCTTTGGTCTTTACGGGAATTGTTGGCTTTTAAAGGTAATTTGAAGATGGCTTAAAGGAAATGGGGAAGGTTCTAGACTCACCCATAGATACTACAAAGAAGCAATGATCGATCAGAACCTCTGAACTTACGATCTTACACCTTCGTTCTTCGACTTACACTGAGCTTTGACAGTCGAAGCTCTATGCGCTTAATTACTTATGATGACACTTTTTTGTTTATTTAAATCCTTGCACTTTTTAGACCACTCGGAAGTTTTTTTGGCAATTTGAGGGTATGCTTTCCTTGTCCTGGCTTTTGTTCTTTACAGTATGGATTTTCACCTTTTAGAGGAGTTTTGAAGATGTTTAAAGGGAAATGGGGAAGGTTCTAGACTCACCCATCGGCAGTGTGCCGGGGCCGGGTCCGGCAGCAGCCGGCGCCCGAGCAGACAGTGCAGCAGGCGAGCTCGCGCGGCAGCACTAGTGCCCAACACCACTATAGCGGCCGGACGGGATGATGAGTCGCCTATCTCTTCTACGCGACTGGAGACGTCTCTTATATCTGAAATTGAGGGTTCTCCGTTTTAAAATCTGATGTAGGGTTCTGTTAAAAGATGAGAACTCGTATTTTAAGAAAAAAGAGACACACCTACGGCAATTATTCATCGCGTACTATCAGGGTGATGTCTCAGCTACTTAAATAGGAGCGAGAGAGAATACTCAAAAAGAAGTGACTGAGAACCTAGCTGCATTCGGCGCATGTCGTGCACAAGTGACAAACAGCAATAAGCACTCAAATATGAATGAGCACTATCGTGACACAATGTGCACGCGCGAGCGAGATACATCAATGTGTTCTCAAATAGGAGTGAAAGAAAGACCTATAGCTCCAATGCGTCGGTCATAGCACGCCGCCCGTCATTCTTGTGGCTATTAGTGCACAAGCGAGATAAATAAATAGGTTCCCAAATAGGAGTGAAAGAAAGAACTATAGCTCCAATGCGTCGGCCATAGCACGCCGCCCGTCATTCTTGTGGCTGTGAATGCACAAGAGAGATAAATAAATAGGTTCCCAAATAGGAGTGATAGAAAGAACTATAGCTTCAATGCGTCGGCCATAGCACGCGGCCATTCTTGTGGCTATGAGTGCACAAGCGAGATAAACACATAAGCGCCGTGAAATAGCCGACATTACCTATTTGTTAAACATTACTAGTGGATTAACCGATTGTTCTGAATTGCTGAGTAAGTTACACTTTAATACACCCATTCGTCTCAAAAGGTACCATCCCTCAATATCAATAAAAAACGCTTCTTCCAAATACAGGCAAAATAGTTTTCTAACACGTGCCAGTCGAAATCTTAATGAATTGTCGAAACATTTAGATATTGATATATTCAATAGTAAAGTGAATTACGTGCGGCGTAAATTAGTTGAGCGGTATTTTGAGTGAGCATTTACCGTTTTCCTTTTAAGTTTTTGTTATTTATGTAACTGATTTTTGTTGTTGTTCCTGTTTTGCATTGTTGCAATTGTACTTTTAGTTAATTTACTTTAATTTGTATCTTGAGTTTGGTTTAGAAGTGCGGAGCTGTGAGTTCGTGACTATTACCTGTTTTTTTTTGTTATCGTGGAACTATCTGTGAGTCCCTATAATTGGCTTCCTGTTTCCAGTTTAAATTTTATTATTGTTTTTTCAGCCGTTGGTTCTCCAAATATGTAAAAATAAAAATAATATAAAATAAAAATAAAATAAAAAATAAAATAAATAGGTTCCCAAATACGAGTGAAAGAAAGAACTATAGCTCCAATGCGTCGGCCATAGCACGCTGCCCGACATTCTTGTGGCGTGAGTGAAGCGAGATAAATAAATAGGTTCCCAAATAGGAGTGAAAGAAAGAACTATAGCTCCAAAGCGTCGGCCATAGTACGCTGCCCGTCATTCTTGTGGCTATGAGTACACAAGCGAGATAAATAAATAGGTTCCCAAATAGGAGTGAAAGAAAGAACTATAGCTCCCATGCGTCGGCCATAGCACGCGACCATTCTTGTGGCTGTGAGTGCACAAGCGAGATAAATAAATAGGTTCCCAAATAGGAGTGAAAGAATAGTACAATACAATAGTGTGATGAAAAACATTGTATGCATCACGGTCGGTAAGCGGAATACTAACTCGAGTCATAAAAGCCCTCCGCCTGACGGCGTCGGGCTTCTAACACTCTCGTTAGTAATTTCGTACTTACCTCCCTTGATGCATATAATGTTTTTCATCACACTTGCCAACCAAAAAATAAGTTTTAAGACATAATGTTATTAAATGACGTACTGACATTTCTCTTACTCCCTAGGGAATTTCACTTTTCTATTAGTCCCGCTACGCGCGCAAGTAATGGCGCGCTTAGACAGCAAGTGTGATGAAAAGAACTATAGCTCCAATGCGTCGGCCATAGCACGCCGTCCGCCATTTTTGTGGCTGTGAGTGCACAAGCGAGATAAATAAATAGGTTCCCAAATAGGAGTGAAAGAAAGAACTATAGCTCCAATGCGTCGGCCATAGCACGCCGCCATTCTTGTGGCTGTGAATGCACAAGCGAGATAAATAAATAGGTTCCCAAATAGGAGTAAAAGAAAGAATATAGCTCCAATGCGTCGGTCATATCACGCGGCCCGTCATTCTTGTGGCTGTGAGTGCACAAGCGAGATAAATAAATAGGTTCCCAAATAGGAGTGAAAGAAAGAACTATAGCTCCAATGCGTCGGCCATAGCACGCGGCCCGCTATTCTTGTGGCTGTGAGTGCACAAGCAAGACAAATAAATAGGTTCCCAAATAGGAGTGAAAGAAAGAACTATAGCTCCAATGCGTCGGCCATACCACGCCGTCCGCCATTATTGTGGCTGTGAGTGCACAAGCGAGATAAATAAATAGGTTCCCAAATAGGAGTGAAAGAAAGAACTATAGCTCCAATGCGTCGGCCATAGCACGCCGTCCGCTATTCTTGTGGCTGTGAGTGCACAAGCGAGATAAATAAATAGGTTCCCAAATAGGAGTGAAAGAAAGAACTATAGCTCCAATGCGTCGGCCATAGCACGCGGCCCGCCATTATTGTGGCTGTGAGAGCACAAGCGAGATAAATAAATAGGTTCCCAAATAGGAGTGAAAGAAAGAACTATAGCTCCAATGCGTCGGCCATAGCACGCCGTCCGCCATTATTAAAGCTGTGAGTACACAAGCGAGATACATAAATAAGTTCCCAAATAGGAGTGAAAGAAATAACTATAGCTTCAATGGGTCGGCCATAGCACGCCGCCCGTCATTCTTGTGGCTGTGAGTGCATAAGCGAGATAAATAAATAGGTTCCCAAATAGGAGAGAAAGAAAGAACTATAGCTCCAATGCGTCGGCCATAGCACGCCGTCCGCCATTATTGTGGCTGTGAGTGTACAAGCGAGATAAATAAATAGGTTCCCAAATAGGAGTGAAAGAAAGAACTATAGCTCCAATGCGTCGGCCATAGCACGCGGCCCGCCTTTATTGTGGCGTGAGTGAAGCGAGATAAATAAATAGGTTCCCAAATAGGAGTGAAAGAAAGAACTATAGCTCCAATGCGTCGGCCATAGCACGCGGCCCGCCTTTATTGTGGCGTGAGTGAAGCGAGATAAATAAATAGGTTCCCAAATAGGAGTGAAAGAAAGAACTATAGCTCCAATGCGTCGGCCATGGCACGCCGTCCGCCATTTTTGTGGCTGTGAGTCAATGACATTAAATAATAAATGGACGCACAGAGCCAAACAAAAAAACCAAGAAAAGTGGCACTAAAAGTCATTTCTATCATGTTTCAGTTGAAGCTAATTACGCTCACTTACAATAAACTATAATAAAAAAAACTCAAAGAATAAAAAACTTTGTGACGTGAGCAATAAGTGTCAAATTTGCGAACAACACCGCAAAATAGTAGAAACTTTTTATGTTTAAGGAATAATGATGCTATACCGTAAAGTGACCACATGTCAACTGTCAGAACTGAATAGCGGAGCAAAAGGTCCGCAATATTTACTTCTGCAGCCCATTTTTGGGGCCATTTTTTGAGCTGTTTGGGGATCCACTTATATATTCTAAATCAATACTGTGAGTGCACAAGCGAGATAAATAAATAGGTTCTCAAATAAGAGTGAAAGAGACCTAGCTCCAATGCGTCGGCGACGTCACGCAGCGAGCGGCGCGTGTCGCGCACGAGCCCGCGCAGCGCGCGCATGCGCGCCGCGAGCCGCCGCGACCATAGCACGCCGCCCGCCATCTCCCTGCAAATAAAGGAAATCCGCGTGTTATTTACTAGATTTTACCACCATCATCATCATCATCATCATCATCATCATCATCATCATCATCATCATCATCATCATCATCATCATCATCATCATGATCATCATCATCATCCTCATCATCCTATTTAAGGGCTGTGCCCTTGTCGGTGGAGTAACCGCCATCTCTCTCTGTCGTCCGTCAATTCCTTTACCTCCTTGTACGACCTGACCTGTGCATTTTCCTTCAGTTGGTCTATATACGCCCTTCGCGGCCTTCCCTTTCCCCTCCTTGCTTCTATCTGCCCTTCTATTAGATTTTTGATGAAATTGTCATGTCGTTCAAGATTTTACCATAGTATAATAAATGAGTCATCATCATCATCATCATCAGCCCGTTGCAGTCCACTGCTGGACATAGGCCTCCCCTAAGGTATGTCGGTCACCTTGGTTCTCTGGCGGATCACTTCGTTTCGAATTTTGTCCTCCAGAGAGACCCCAAGCATAGCTCTTTCCATAGCACGTTGCGCGACTTTAAGCTTAGATTAGCCCCACAGTCAGTGTCCACGTCTCGGATCCGGACGTCATAACAGGAAGGACGCACTGGTCAAAAACTTTCGTCTTTAGGCTCTGAGGTATATCCGACGACGATATCTGTTGCAACTTCCGAAACGCTGCCCAACCCAACTGGATCCTCCTATTAGCTTCCTTTTCAAAGTTGTACTCGTATCTATTACCCAACTGCATTAAATGAGTACCAATGAGTTTTTGAAAAACTTACATATAAATTCAAATTCAAATCTTTATTGTGTAATGATGTTGTCAGCCTCCGTAGCCTAGTGACCCTGCCTACGAAGCTGGAGGTTCCGGGTTCGAATCCCGGCGAGGGCATTATTTGTGTATTTATTTATCACAAATATTTGTTCCTTGGTCATGGCTGTCTATGTATTTAAGTACCTATATATGTATCTATCTGTTATACTCGTATATATCGTCGCCTGGTACCCACATCACAAGCCTTAATTGAGCTTACCGTGGGACTAGGTCGATTTGTGTAAAGATGTCCCAAAATATTTATTTATTTATTTATATACTAGCTGCCCGGCGTACTTCGTATCGCCTTATACCTGGAGGCGCAAAACATGGGGCAACGCAAAGAAGTGACCATTTTTACTTGACTCAATTAAGTAGCTACATCTTTCATTACATTATAGCGTACCTATTTTATATACACATACCTATTGAATAGATAAGATGACTTACGTTTTTCCTCTTGTGGCAATCATCCGGTTAATGCGTTGTTTTAGTTACTAATTGTAATATTTTAAATTGCTTTTGAAATCAATTTGGAGTTTTTTTACCATTCATTTAAAATACACCATTTAAGCTAGTTTATTCCAACTACAAAAATATGCTTCTCAAAACTCAAAACACAAATCACAGCAACAACAGGCCTACTACCGCGAAAATCGAAATTCGTAAATTTCGAGGATTTTTCTCTGTCACTTAAACGAATGCGTCATTAGAGTGAGAGAGACAAATCCTCGAAATTTACGAATCTCGTTTTTCGCGGTAGGGCCGCAGTTGACAACGTCTAACAGATTTTTTTTCTGTTATGACAGCTCATTCTCATTCATTTCATTTCAAGCATAATTTTTTAGCCGCATTACCTGGCCGCTACATCATTATTAAGGTGGATGATACACTGGCTCCGGTTGTGCGATACGAATCGGAGCCAGTGTGACATCCACCTAAGGCACTGGTCTCACCGCGAGCTACTAAGCTATGAACTATCGGCTATGGCTATATACACGAACAAAAGATACGAACGCCTGTTTAAATAAAAGAGACACGGCGATACTGGCCCGGCGGTGATAGTGATAGCTGATAGCTGGGCGAGTATTGCCGTGTCTCTTTTATTTACACACGAGTCCGAGCGCGAGTGTTACGACGTTCTTATTACACAGAATTAGAGTGCACTGGGACATATTTTTGAACATTTTTGTGTACACCTTATTTTGTCTTCGACTGTACCTACAGATTACCTGTCATATTAATCTGAGCATGTGTCGCATTAATATGTAATCAACTGAAACGCAAAACGTTTTCCTTATATTTTGACAGTCATCGAAAAGAGTACCGTACTGTCAAACTATACTTTTCTCTCTTTCACTTTACGTGTGACGTCACAGAAGTGTCATCGTATTTGCTTGCGGCTTTTTACTCATTTATTTGCAGTACGCTTAGCACATGATTGTTGCGACAGTATGTCGCGGCGAGACAGATTTCCCGCCTTTTACTAACTAAAGAGGGACGGATACTACGGATAGTTTATCTCGCCGCAACATGTTGTCGCATTAATCATCTGCTAAGCCTACTGTTTTGGATTTATGATCGACTTAAAAGAGGTTGTTATGAACTTTAATGACTGGCCTTTTTCTATGCTCATTTATTTTTGAAGCCTTGGATTTGCTCATATATTTATGAACTCGACTGTACAATTTTGAAATAGAAAAAATTAAAATAAGTAGAACCATTATTTTTTATTTCGAAGTAAAGAAAATAATTCTGAGCTTACAACCTATTTAAACATTCCAGGACGCTTCGTAACGTAGTTTTCCCTCTCTGTCACTCTTTCATATTAGTGCGATAAAGACAGGTAGCTGCCTTTCGTTTACGATTGACGATTAAGCGTTAGCGATTGGCAACTTGTCTAAGCACCCAGATTTCAAATTCCGTGTCTTCCCTCTCATTCGATTAGTACCGATATATTGAAATAGGTCGACAACTCCGAATTATTTTCTATGCTGGCTCCCCACAATGGGCCATCGTGGTCATACGGGACGTAGCTATACAGCAGAACGGGATGGCAGTATTACTCATAACTGCGTCCCTTATCATCGCTCATCGGCTCATAGTGGGGAGCCAGCATAAAAAAATTATTCGGATTTGACAACCATTTTAATATTACGGATTTAAAATTCCGTGTCTCCCCTCTCATTCGAATAGCGAGAGAAACGATAGTGAAGTTCAAATTAAACAGCCTCGATGTGTAATACGTCCATGCCTTCAAGTCTATGCTATTGTCCTACGCGAGAGTATATATATAATTATATGAAAACTATTTAAATAGGTAAATACTATTGCGATACAGCGAGGAAATGCCGCCAGCATCCTCGGTACGATGCCACAAGGGCCAATCTTAGATATAGGTTAGGTTAAGTAGATTAGTTAGATTTAATCTATGTACATAAATTGTAGTTTTGAAAATAAATATATAAATAGGTCCCAATAAAAATAAGTCTGACGTTGACACATCGAGACTTTGAGAGGTTGTCATTTATTGTAAACAAATCGTTAAACATTTTTTTGCTATTTTGTTAACTATTTTAAGTGTTACGGATATATTTGGCCGACTCAAAATTAATATTTTTTGATGCTTATCAACTCACTACAGGTTTAATTTGAATTCATTAATGTTATTTTTCGTGTTGTCACATTGTGTCAAAACGGAGGTCACGCACAATTTGTATGGGAAAAAAGAATCACTGTTTTCTAATTATCATCACAATATTTCCGTGTTTTTACACTGTTTAAACCTTCCCTAGACCTCCACAAACATTTCAATACCAAGATCCGTTCAGCCGTTCTCGAGTTTTAGCGAGACTAACGAACAGCAATTCGTTTTTATTTATATAGATATAAGTCGGGGATAGTGCAATACCGCGTAACTAACAAATTCAATTAGACTCAATTTGAGGTCAATTATTTGATATTTGAACTTCTGCATTTGTTTGATATTTGAACTCTATCTGTTTTGGTAGTTACGCGGTATTGCACTATCCCCGACGAATCCGACGATGTGTACGAAATATCATTTGATATTCGTAAGTGCTTAACATTGTGCGGAAAGCTACACCTGCAAAGACATTTAACACGTTCGACGCCGGTGACACGCATATGTGACCGAAAAAACTGTACTTCTATGCCGGTGACACACATACGTGATCAAAGTAATCTTATTCTTATGCCACTAGCATTAATCAAGTTCTCACTCCTATGCCAGTGGGATAGAAATACGAACGTTTTTGACACAAGTCTGTGTCGACGGCATAGGAGTACAATCTTTTCGGTCACACATGCGTGTCACTGGCATAGGATTTCTATCAGATAATTTTGATCGGCATAGTATAAGCGTTTAGTGAAACAGTACCGGAGGCGAACGTGTTAAGGGTGTATGTGAAGTTCCCAACGAGTATTGCCAGCGTTGGGAACGCAAAATAGGCACGTTTGATGTCGAGTTGTGGAAAATGGAGAGGGAATCATACAAGCTTTTTCTTTAGCTAATATTGCCACCCCAAAGTGTGGGATGGATATACTCTTTCTGGTTTCTATTTCTACTAAGTGACAAACTTAAGGTCCGACCGAGACCCATATTTTAGTCTTGGCCGAGACCGAGACCGAGACTTGGTAGAAAAGATAAAAACCGGCCAAGTACGAGTCGGACTCGCGCGCAGAGGGTTCCGTACAATTATCAATTTATTAAAAAAATACAGTTAAATCAACCTACCTAATAACTACAGGAGATAATTTAATCAAACCAAAAATCGTTGATAGAATTTATTAATGTGCATAACATTTTTCTATATCGCGTAGTTTAAAAAATAGAGGGGATGGACACATTTTTCAGACTTTGAGAGCTGATATCTCGAAAACGATTTGCTTAAATAAAAATGAGATTTATAAACCTTCATATCATTTTTAAAGACCTTTCTATTAATAACCCACACGCTTATATACAACTAAAAAATTCTATCCCTCAGTTACATCAGTTACATGTATGGAGGGGGCCCACACCAATGGTTTTTTTTACAATTTAGTATCATAATCCTGTAGCGGTTCATACAACACATATCCTTACCAAATTTCGTTACTGTAGCATTTATAGTTTCCGAGTAAATCGACTGTGACAGACGGACAGCTAGCTCAGCGATGAACTTGTAGATTGTAGAAA
Source organism: Thaumatotibia leucotreta (assembly GCA_025490895.1). Taxonomy (NCBI): domain Eukaryota; kingdom Metazoa; phylum Arthropoda; class Insecta; order Lepidoptera; family Tortricidae; genus Thaumatotibia; species Thaumatotibia leucotreta. The sequence goes on from JALPQI010004545.1 coordinate 75,121, forward strand.
GACGGGAAAACTGAAGGAACTTATATACATAATACGGGCAAATTGTAAAATGTATTTCAAAATATTTAATCTAACTTTCTATTGTATAATAAAAGTATTTGTTATACGATGGTGATTAATAATGGACAGCTAACTCACACATTTTCAATAAAGATTACATGTTGAAGAAACGACGAAAAAAAAAATAAACATGGAATCCACACACCATACAAAATTTGCCCTTCAGAAAGTTTTCTGAAATTGTTTACGAAAAAATTATGGTACATCCACTCTAAGTCTTTATAAATTATAAACTTAACCCACTTAAAAATTGTTGTGATTGGTCGATCAATATTTTGATTGGCTTTATTCTCTTAGAATTTAGTCAGAGATGCTGCGCCGATATGTGATCGATGATAAGAAAAGTGCTATGTTCTGCCCACTGCACAATAAAATTGCATGATCGTATTAGGGGCATTTTTGATCTCGAGTTAAACGTCTGTGTTTATATAAACGGTGAGTATATGGTCGCTTTGAAGAAGATACACCGCTCCAGATACTTTATAAATGTTTATTGCCTAGGTCATGCTAGAGTAGTTGCGGTTGATCGACATTTCAAGGTTTCCCTGTTCAGTACGTGTATATGCATTTTATTTACATATAAAATTAAATACATATAATTGGGCACACGCTTTTATGTTCCTAATGTCTAACCTAACCACCTTATTCATAATTTTCATAAAATATCTTAACTTAGTCTTACCTACTACGTGACCATGAGGAAAGGGAAAAAATTCAACAGCGGATTTCTGATCTTTGAAGTTAAAAATGTCATATGAAGTTTTCTGGATTCAGTCTATTTTAAGAGAAGATTCGATTTTTCTTAAAACCGTTTTAGACCGTTACGCTATGATAAACGCATTTTAGGAAACGATTTTGTCACCATGTTGTCTTAGTCATGTCGCAAATCTTTAATTACCTAGCAAATTTAAAAAAAAACTTTAAAGTGCACTTTTGTGATAGTTTTATTATAAAATCCTTTTTTTTTGTGTATATCAAAACAAAAAAAAAAAACAAAATTTTTTTTTTTTTTTACAGATTTGACCAAAACTCATTTAACATTTTTTGGTTCTTTTAGTCTCAGGAATATGCTGTTAGAATTTTTCCGTTTCCTCATGGGCACCTTGTATTAAGTGAATGGTCCACGGAAAAAACATGTCCAGTGCTTAAAAAAATCATAGCAAATTCACACCTTATTCGGTTAAAAATAAGGTGGTTTTTCCTTCTGTAATTTGAATTGACTGGACATGTTCTTTCCGTGGACCTTTCAAGTACCTAATGTTTGTCTATTTCTGTCATAATAAGACTAAAACCATGAATAAGGGTTAGGTCAGTTATCTACTAAATATCTTCATAATATTGAAGGATAGTAGAATGAGGAAAGCTGGAGAGAAATCAACGAATACCGCAAAAATCGTATAATCTAAGAAAGTTCTCGGAAGCCATAAAATATATAGCAAACGATTAATTTCAAATATCTGTTGGAGAATACTAAACTTTAACCAGATACAATAAGCGTGTAAATTTAAACGCGAAATGCGGTAATACGAAACCACAATCGCAAATGAATCATTTGAAAATTAACTGAGCTATTCAATAACCATGCGAGTGTGTCTAAATTGAATTAGGTACATTTCAATACGAGTAAATCTACAATATTATATTATTCAGCCATCGCCACCACACATGTAGCGATAATATATATGGTTGGACCCTTAAATATGTAAATGTGAACTTACACAATACATAATTTATAAAAAAAAAACCAACAAACATAATAAAATTGTCATCAGCGTTACCGGACGAAATATAGT
>JALPQI010004546.1:0-75343 GCA_025490895.1 Thaumatotibia leucotreta
CCGTGCAAAGCCGGGGCGGGTCGCTAGTATTTTATAAGTACATACTCCAATTTATCTACTAAAGTTTGGTAATTTTTCTTAAATACGACATGGTATGTACTTCCGATGTCAGCATTTCATTGAGTTTGAGATGAATGTTTTTTTTTGTAGGTCGCCAACCTCGCAAACAAATTCGTCAAAAAAGAGGAACCGGATGCCAAAATTCAACCCAAAGAAGAGGTGAGACTACAATCTATACTTTTATATCAATTTGCCGTTATTACGACTTTACGAGCATGGTTCTTGTAACATAAGTATATCGAGGGTGAAACCCGATAAGACGAGATAAGGTGGAAGTACTAGTACATTACAAACATAGATCAAGCAAACGTATCTACTTAGCGTGGCAAATGAACTCAGTAAAATCCACTGAGTTGTCCGTCTTTAATCGCAGCTTGCAGCTTTCGGGCGTCAAATTTTGTAAGTTGAAGTGAACAAAAACATTAATAATGCCACCTTAAGTAATATTAATTGCAACAACACAAAAAAATATGAATACTCAAGGGCCTGAGACATATTTAAAATCATAGGCAAGTAACAACTTCAGTACAAAATCTAACACGCTCGGCCGCCATACAAATGAATGAACTTGTTTCTTCTATCCAAATCTAATTCTGTGCTAGTACCCGACGCTGTGCCAATACTCGTCATCATAGCTTGAGTTGCCAACGATAAGATAAAATCAACGATTAGGGCTTTTACACAATGATTAATGTATGTACCTTTAAAGCTTCATAACCCAACTGTGAAATAATTAGCTTATATCTACGTTATTTGCTTAATTTTAAGACAGGCTGACGTTTATTAGGCTGAGTGTTAATATTCTCAATGTCCCAATATGTGACATTGAAACTTGTACTGAAGTGCCATCTATTGGGACTGCCAGCAAAAGCACCTGACGCTTTCTCGCGCATAATTTTGCATAAAACCAGCGTGACTCAGGCCACCGTAACCATGGCAATAACAGACAGAAAAAAGTTGATTCACCCAAATGCCTTCTCGCGCATACAGTGCATTCATCCTTACTTGTCTTATCATGTAAACAAAAAAAATGTCAAAGATGATCAAAGACAATCACTAGTGATTAGAAATGTCGAATTAATTAAATGTCAGCGATAATTTCACTATTTACGTAAATAGAGGATTATCGATTTTGCGTCGTCTGTCAGAAAGAGAAATCAACTACAACAATGTAGGTAAATTACTGCAATTTTTTTTAATTGCATTTTTCCCAAGTTGTACTTTAAGTAATAATAGCATACATTGTCATGCCAACATTACGGTACATAGACAATCTAGACATCGCAATGTCATTAGGGTTATCCGACCGTAACAGCGTTTATTGACGAAAATCTTTACAGAAATGATATTTTTCAGTGCTTTTTTGAGTGATTATAATACTTTACAAGTTTTTTAAAGTATGCAACAACATTTGACGTGATGATTATTGTATAATTGCAGAATAATGAAAGTATGATAATGATTTCAAAAAGGGTTAGTTTACATGATAAGACAAGTAAGGATGAATGCACTTTAATTTCTCAATCACGCGAGAAGACTTTCTCGCGTGAGTCTATAGGGGCTAACTATAAGATGAGTTGCTATATTTATTTATTTCTAGTAGTGAATTGTGCGGTGTAGGTGGAGTAAATAATACCAACGTAGTCGGTTAAATACTGAACATTTATTTAGGGAAAATAGGGTTTTTATAGTAGTAAATGCCACGTCATATCACATGCGCGACATTTACCTTATCGGAATGTTTACAATGAGGGGCGAGTGTTGGTTGTTTACACCAACTTACATATATGGAAGTAATCTGATATGCCTTTGTGATTAATTAAATATATTTTCTATTTTCTAAATGTCATGTGACGACACACCTACACTACAGTAGTACAGCTTCTTTATAGCCAACAGAAGAAGAAATGCCATAATGATTAATCACGTCTAAACCCAACAGAAGAAGGTATGGCGCGGCGCATCGTCCGCAGGCGTGCAGTGCGCCGCATGTGGCACGCGCGTTTTCGCTGCGGAGCGCGTCACCGCGGACGGGCTGCAGCTGCACCGGGCATGCTTCCGGTGCGCCGTGTGCAAGGCTGTTCTACGGCCAGGGTAAGACAATACAGGGTGTAAGTCTAATACGGGCGAAGCTCTTAACGGGTGTTAGTTTACGACATAATAAGTACATTAAAATAACTTGTACTTAAAATAAGAGCAACAAAATTTTCCATACAAAATAATTCGGTGCGCAATGTAGAGCAATATACGCGAGTTAAGCTCTCGTTGACAGCTAATTTCAAAAGCAGATGACATAACTGCCATATCAACAATAACAAATGTTCGTACCTACATTGCTGCTTCGATAATCTTAAAAAAATTAAGAGTAACTTTAAAAAAACCTTGTAATCCATGATTACACTAATGAATCACATGCCTGGTTTAATTGATCGCCCGTATTAGATTTACACACTGTATATTGATTTAAACTTTCACGATTATCACTCATATTTTAAAGACAAACGGGTCTTAATCGCGTAAACTTACGTATAATTATATCCTGACGTTTCGGGCATGACGTTACACCCGTGGTCGCAGGCAGACTTCAAGAACGTCAGAACGTGAAGAAGAAACGTCAGGATATAATTAAACGTAAGTTTACGCGATTGAGACCCGTTTGTCTTTAAAATATGAGGGTAAGACAAGTTTACATCGACAGCCTCGACTTATTAACACTCGCTCGGCTCGGCTGTCTAAAAGTCGCTCTCTGACTAAACAGTGTTATCGACAGCCTCGACTTATTAACACTCCTCGCTCAGCTCGGCCGCGGACGGGCTGCAGCTGCACCGAGCCTGCTTCCGGTGCGCCGTGTGCAAGGCTGTTCTACGGCCAGGGTAAGACAATACAGGGTGGCTAGTAAGTATACCGACAAACTTGAAAGGTGTATTCCTGAACACATTTAGGAATACACTGAATATACTGAGGCTATAATGTCATATGAACTTTTCGGGATTCAGCTTAGTTTAAGAGATAATGACATGTTATTCAAAAAACTATTTTCATCACAAGTCACTGAAAAATGCCTGCACGATTAAAATTCTTACAGTAATAGTTTTCATCTCGACATACACACTGATTAAAGATAGAGAAAATGAGAAAAAAGTTTCAGAAAAATGTTAAACTTAAAAAAAAAATCAAAAACACTGAAAAAAATATTCTTACCCTACAATTTATTACTGGTCATGTACAAAAGAAATCAAAATATCACAAAACAGAAAGAAAAAAAAATCTTTTTTTGTTCGGAAATGACATGTCACATTTTTTTTTACTTCTTTTGTCATCAAGAATGTATTGGTAAAGTCTGCTGGTATACTCATTCCCACCCTGTATATTGATTTAAACTTTCACGATTATTTTAAAGACAAACGGGTCTTAATCGCGTAAACTTACGTTTAATTATATCCTGACGTTTCGGGCATGACGTTACACCCGTGGTCGCAGGCAGACTCCAAGAACGTTAGAACGTGAAGAAGAAACGTCAGGATATAATTAAACGTAAGTTTACGCGATTAAGATCTGTTTGTCTTTAAAATATGAGGGTAAGACAAGTTTACATCGACAGCCTCGACTTACTCCTAGCTCAGCTCGGCCGTCTATAAGTCACTCTGTGACTATACAGTCTCATCGACAGATCGACAGCCTCGACTTATTAGCACCCCTCGCTCAGCTCGGCCGTCTATAAGTCGCTCTCTGACTAAACAGTGTCATTGACTGACTCGACTTATTAACACTCCTCGCTCAGCTCGGCTGTCTATATGTCGCTCTCTGACTAAACAGTCTCATCGACAGCCTCGACTTATTAACACTCCTCGCTCAGCTCGGCTGTCTATAAGTCGCTCTCTGACTAAACAGTGTCATTGACTGACTCGACTTATTAACACTCCTCGCTCAGCTCGGCCGTCTATATGTCGCTCTCTGACTAAACAGTCTCAACGACTGATGCGACTTATTAACACTCCTCGCTCAGCTCGGCCGTCTATAGGTCACTCTGTGACTAAACAGTCTCATCGACAGACTCGACTTATTAACACTCCTCGCTCAGCTCTGCCGTCAATAGGTCACTCTGTGACTAAACAGTCTCATCGACTGACTCGACTTATTAACACTCCTCGCTCAGCTCGGCTGTTTATAAGTCCTCGCTCAGCTCGGCTGTCTATAAGTCGCTCTCTGACTAAACAGTGTCATTGACTGACTCGACTTATTAACACTCCTCGCTCAGCTCGGCCGTCTATATGTCGCTCTCTGACTAAACAGTCTCAACGACTGATGCGACTTATTAACACTCCTCGCTCAGCTCTGCCGTCTATAGGTCACTCTGTGACTAAACAGTCTCATCGACTGACTCGACTTATTAACACTCCTCGCTCAGCTCTGCCGTCTATAGGTCACTCTGTGACTAAACAGTCTCATCGACAGACTCGACTTATTAACACTCCTCGCTCAGCTCTGCCGTCAATAGGTCACTCTGTGACTAAACAGTCTCATCGACTGATTCGACTTATTAACACTCCTCGCTCAGCTCGGCTGTTTATAAGTCCTCGCTCAGCTCGGCTGTCTATAAGTCTCTCTGTGACTAAACAGTCTAATCGACAGCCTCGACTTATTAACACTCCTCGCTCAGCTCGGCCGTCTATATGTCGCTCTCTGACTAAACAGTCTCAACGACTGATGCGACTTATTAACACTCCTCGCTCAGCTCTGCCGTCTATAGGTCACTCTGTGACTAAACAGTCTCATCGACTGACTCGACTTATTAACACTCCTCGCTCAGCTCGGCTGTCTATATGTCGCTCTGTGACTAAACAGTCTCATCGACAGCCTCGACTTATTAACACTCCTCGCTCAGCTCGGCCGTCTATAAGTCACTCTGTGACTAAACAGTCTCATCGACAGTCTCGACTTATTAACACTCCTCGCTCAGCTCTGCCGTCTATAGGTCACTCTGTGACTAAACAGTCTCATCGACTGACTCGACTTATTAACACTCCTCGCTCAGCTCTGCCGTCTATAGGTCACTCTGTGACTAAAGAGTCTCATCGACTGACTCGACTTATTAACACTCTTCGCTCAGCTCTGCCGTCTATAGGTCACTCTGTGACTAAACAGTCTCATCGACTGACTCGACTTATTAACACTCCTCGCTCAGCTCGGCTGTCTATAAGTCGCTCTCTGAATAAACAGTCTCATCGACAGCCTCGACTTATTAACACTCCTCGCTCAGCTCGGCTGTCTATAAGTCACTCTGTGACTAAACAATCTCATCGGCTGACTCGACTTATTAACACTCCTCGCTCAGCCACCGAGCCTGCTTCCGGTGCGCGGTGTGCAAGGCTGTTCTACGGCCGGGGTAAGACAAGTTTACATCGACAGCTGCGACCATATATAACATGGACGTCTAACGCCAGCTCAAAAATGCCCCCAAAATCAATTGTTCAATTGTGCCAAGATGGGCAGGACATAGCGCTTTTCGTGACACCGCGCATATTTCGGCGCAGCATCTTTGTCAAATGTTTATAGAACATAGCCAATCAAAACTTTGATGGACCAATCAGAACTATTTTTAAATAGCGGTTTAAGTTTCTATAGGTTGATATTCAAATTCATTGCCGTGATGCATTGAACAGAGGATGACACTTGTCAACTGAAATTCAGGACCGTTTTTTAAAGGCAATTTAGTATGGCGTGCGGCTTCCATGTTTTATTTGTTCGTAGATCGACAGCCTCGACTTATTAACACTCTTCGCTCAGCTCGGCTATCGCTCGGCAGTCGCTCTCTGACTAAACAGTCTTATCGACACTATTTGACTAATTAAGAAGAGAAGAATCAACTTTGAAATATAATTCTATCGAGAAAATTGTTTTATACTGTCATGTTTTGCGTATGCGCGAGTGCTTCAAGATTTTAAAGTCCGATTTCAAATACTTTTTGAGAAAGATTTCCTAGGCACTAAAATACGTAAATAACGCCTTAATTCTCTGAGTTCGTTTTGACTAAACAGTATAGTTAAAGTCTCCTGTTGAATTGAAACACAAAATGCGGACACAAAACGGGTCTATATGGATAGATTACAAGCACATACAAAAGGATGCTTAGTCAAGTTGCCAATCGCTAATGCTTAGTAGCGTATCGAAGTTTTCCCTATCTGTCACTCTTTCATATTAGTGCGACAAAGACAGTTAGCTGCCTTTTGTTTACGATTGACGATTAAGCGTTAGCGATTGGCATGACTAAGCAGCCTGGAGCTTTTATTAACTTTCGTCCTATTATTACAATTTTAATTCATGGCTAAGAACGCTATTGTTGCAGGAGCTACGCTATGGAGCGGTACGGCAGCCGTCTCGTGTGTCTCCGTCACGCGGGCGCTCCCGACCCGGCGCCGACCCCCGAGCGTATATCCCTGGAACTGTCCGACGGCCGCGAGATAGACGAGGACGAGTGGACCGACCGCAACTGTCTGCAGAGCGAGACCAGCGCTCCTGGACTCAGGTAACTGTCTACAGAGCGAGACTCAGGTAACTGGCGCCGACCCCCGAGCGTATATCCCTGGAACTGTCCGACGGCCGCGAGATAGACGAGGACGAGTGGACCGACCGCAACTGTCTACAGAGCGAGACCAGTGCTCCTGGACTCAGGTAACTGTCTACAGAGCGAGACCAGCGCTCCTGGACTCAGGTAACTGTCTACAGAGCGAGACCAGCGCTCCTGGACTCAGGTAACTGTCTACAGAGCGAGACCAGCGCTCCTGGACTCAGGTAACTGTCTACAGAGCGAGACCAGCGCTCCTGGACTCAGGTAACTGTCTACAGAGCGAGACCAGCGCTCCTGGACTCAGGTAACTGTCTACAGAGCGAGACCAGCGCTCCTGGACTCAGGTAACTGTCTGCAGAGCGAGACCAGCGCTCCTGGACTCAGGTAACTGTCTACAGAGCGAGACTCAGGTAACTGGCGCCGACCCCCGAGCGTATATCCCTGGAACTGTCCGACGGCCGCGAGATAGACGAGGACGAGTGGACCGACCGCAACTGTCTGCAGAGCGAGACCAGCGCTCCTGGACTCAGGTAACTGTCTACAGAGCGAGACTCAGGTAACTGTCTACAGAGCGAGACCAGCGCTCCTGGACTCAGGTAACTGTCTACAGAGCGAGACCAGCGCTCCTGGACTCAGGTAACTGTCTACAGAGCGAGACCAGCGCTCCTGGACTCAGGTAACTGTCTACAGAGCGAGACCAGCACTCCTGGACTCAGGTAACTGTCTACAGAGCGAGACCAGCGCTCCTGGACTCAGGTAACTGTCTGCAGAGCGAGACCAGCGCTCCTGGACTCAGGTAACTGTCTACAGAGCGAGACCAGCGCTCCTGGACTCAGGTAACTGTCTGCAGAGCGAGACCAGCGCTCCTGGACTCAGGTAACTGTCTACAGAGCGAGACTCAGGTAACTGGCGCCGACCCCCGAGCGTATATCCCTGGAACTGTCCGACGGCCGCGAGATAGACGAGGACGAGTGGACCGACCGCAACTGTCTGCAGAGCGAGACCAGCGCTCCTGGACTCAGGTAACTGTCTACAGAGCGAGACTCAGGTAACTGGCGCCGACCCCCGAGCGTATATCCCTGGAACTGTCCGACGGCCGCGAGATAGACGAGGACGAGTGGACCGACCGCAACTGTCTGCAGAGCGAGACCAGCGCTCCTGGACTCAGGTACGGATATATTTATATCCTTTTCACTTCTCATGCTCAAAAAGTGAACCTTTATGTCGTGCGAAGACGACATAAAATAGCATTTTATGGTCTAGAGCATAAAAGTAATATTTTTTTCTAAGGCTAAGGTAATCGGTCCCAACAGCCAAACAGTTAAAACATTGCACAATTTTATTGAGCAATAAAATAGTATAGCTGACAAAACTTGTTATATTATTGTATTTATGTTAAGAACAATATTGGTATTATTTATTTTCTGTCATAAAATTTAGTAAATCACATTAAATAGATATCGATTATCGTTCAAAAATACTTCGAAATGTTTGACTTAGCAGAAAACCGAGCAACTGAAACTTTGATCACTTGTTGAAAACAAAAAATGAGTTGGCGGGTATTGGTTTTATGTTTTTCTTCTTTCTCTTTATGACAACTCGATTGTGTAAATTGCAGTGTGTTTGTGTTTTACTTTCCTCGCAAACGAAGTGAAAAGCAGAGTGTACAAATGGGCATAAATGTCCATTTTTACCCTCGTCTACTTTTTTTTGTCTTCGCTTCGCTCAGACCAAAAAATTGCCTCGGTTAGAAATGGGTCACTTTATGCCCTTGCTGGATAATCTACTATTTTAGTATAGATGGTGTATTTTTTAGACTAGTGCGAGAAGTGTGTCATTTTACGTCAGGTCCAAAACTTCGGAGGGCCATCTGTACTAAAAAACGTCGTACGAGGCACGTGCAAAAACGAAATTCCTCTACGTGTCGATTTAAAACACTCCCTATCGGTCGTGTTTTAAATATGGCCACTCGTTTCGAATTTCATGTTTTTCGCACTCGTGTCGTAATGTACTATTTTAGGGTTCTGTAGCCAAAATGGCAAAAACAGAACCCCTTATAGATTCGTCATATTCGTCTGTCCGTCTGTCACAGCCCGTTTATTCAGAAACTATAAATGCTGCAGTACTGAAATTTGGTAAGGACATGTGTTGTATTAACCGCTACATAATTATGATACTATACTCGTATTGTACAAAAAAAAAATTGGGGTTGGGCACAGATGTCATATATACCATAGATCAAGCAGAAGTATCTACTCAGCGTGTCAAATGAACTCAGTGAAATCCACTGAGTTGTCCGTCTTTAATCGCAGCTTGCAGCTTTCGGGCGTCAAATTTTGTAAGTTGAAGTGAACAAAAACATTAATAATGCCTCAACACAAAAAAATATGAATAATCAAGGGCCTGAGACATATTTAAAATCATAGGCAAGTAACAACTTCAGTACAAAATCTGACACGCTCGGCTGCCATACAAATGAATGAACTTGTTTCTTCTATCCAAATCTAATTCTGTGGGGTTGGGGCCCTCCATGTGTAAGTGTCATGAATCATCATCATCATCATCATCATATCAGCCGAAAGACGTCCACTGCTGAACATAGGCCTCCCCCAATGATTGCCACAATGACCGGTCCTGCGCCACCCGCATCCAGCGGACTCCTACGACCTTCACCAGGTCATCGGTCCACCTTGTGGGGGGCCTACCCACGCTACGCCTTGCGGTACGTGGCCGCCACTCAAGAACCTTCCCGCCCCAACGGCCATCGGTTCTACGCGCCCCGTCCACTGCCACTTCAGTTTAGCGATTTAGAGTGCTATTATATTTTAAAAACAAACGGGTCTTAATCGCGTAAACTTACGTTTAATTATATCCTGACCTGATTATATCCTGTTTAATTATTTTAGAGTGCTATTTCTGTTACTTACTGTGTCATGAATAAAGGTTTTAAATTAGAGTTTGGATACGTTGGATATAAAAGACTCTAACACCTTTATCATTCCAGTCCATCCATCCATCATCAGCCTATGTTAGTCCACTGCTGGACATATGCCTCTCCTATTAACTATGTGTATAGACGCATTAGGAGGTAAATGCCCATAATCGCCACGCTGGGCAAGCGGATTGGCGATCGCAGTAATGTGTCGACTATGATGACGCTGCTGCCCATCACCAATATTTTGTCAAATAATGGTCAGTGACACTTCAATCCCTTAGTCGACTCTTACGACACCCGAAGGAGGAGTTGGGGTGGTGACAAATGTATTCTTAAAGCCGTCACCACACGGCAATGATATTTATTTATTTGTTATTGCTCCTGTTATAGGAACGCATAGACAGATAAACCTATAGACGTTATAGCCGAGCGATCTGTATCCCTCATAATAATCTATTCAGGGTGTCGAAAACAGCCTGTATATGTCTCAGCGGTTGCCTCAGATTGGCTCATTTAAACATGTCTTTGTAATAGGTACGTATAGGTTGGGACCTTTTAAACGAAGCGTGAAGAAGCAACTACAGTACCGGCCTATAATATATAACATACAGGTCATATATCATTCCAGTGACGAGGAGGAATCCAGCTCGGACGAATACACGGACGCGGCGTCCGATCGGTCGGGCGACCGGTCGGCCAACATGCCGCACATCCGACCGACTCTCTACTCCGACGACTCGTCGGGGTACGACGACCTCTCGACCGGGCCGGAGGGTGAGGCATTATAAAGTACACTGGGCAACAGCTAGTGTTCTGCTTGGAGAAGTCGTGTCTGACAGGCCATATAGATTTGTTATTATGACAGCCTACCTTTCTTATTTACAATTCGTTTACAAAATACACACACCGGCAATGAAAACGGGTCAGGTGGTTTTTTTTCATAGAAATTAATGCAAACATGGAGAACACAAATCGACGGCCCCTACGTAAGTTGTCGTAAGTTAAAAATGGCAAGTTTACAGGAGAGCACTTTAAAGTTTGAAATGTGTATGGTGGTCACATAGTTCAATGGATTGCTTTGAAAATTGGCATAAACATTAACAAAAATACTGTCTTTATAGTCATATAATTAGTTTTCTGATATATTTCATACTTTAGCTGGAATTGCACTTACGACAGTATATGACGGAGAAGAGAATCTAAAAATTGTGGTATGTATTACTAGCGTCACTTTACGCTGGGGGTCATAAATGGTCATTGATCGTAAGTTACACATACTACAAGATTCGTCGGAATTATGCGTGTAAGTTTTGTGGTATCTGTTATTTACTACATTATTTTGCGGAAACATTATAAAAACTTTGTGTTAGTTACTATATTTTGCCATTTAACAAACAATTTAATAGTATTTTTATGAAAGCCTGATGGAATATTTTGCGAAAATTAAGCAGGTGAATAGTTTTTTGTATGTTTTATTATGAAAAATAGATCAGGTACAGTATTTTTGTACAGATTCTCGAATATGTCGTGGTGAATGAAGACTTAATTATGTAGTTGGGTTTGATGTAGTGAGTACTAGAAACTTTAATAGTACATTACTATAGAGGACGGGAAACGAAAGGTTACACACACACAAATGTATACGTCAATTTTTTTTAAACTATTTGAGAAAATATTTTACCCGGTGATATTGACATTAGTTCTTTTTTTACTGTGAAATGCCAAGATGTTCTGACACTTTACGAGTTACTTTCGGTATTTAACTTTTTAAAGCAAGTTCCTTCGGGTCCTTTGCAGTCCTAAGACTAAGTAGTTATGAAATGCCTTTACATATCAAATTCAATCATCGAACCAGCGAGATGGTACTTCCTGGTTTAATTTGACGTACGTAATGCCAACATTTCATTGCAAGTTTGAAAAAAAATTATTAAAGGCATTGTAGCTCATAACGAGTTACCTACTGTGCACATGAAATTCATCGAACATTTCCTGAATAGTTGCTATTTCGTTTGACAATGGGAGTATTATTTGCAGATTGAAGCAAAGAGTTATCTTATAATGTAGTTCTGGTACTGGTCAACATTTTGATGGATAAATTTGAGCAGAGCGCATTCGAGAGGTGTCCGAATAGGCCGAGATGCTGGTTACGAAATGTGGATGACGTTTTTGCGGTAGTTCCTGATAGAGTTGTTGATGTGTTACTAACCAATCTTAATGAGATGCATCCCAGAATAAATTTCACATTAAAGAGAAAGGTGGATGGGACACTTCGTTTTCTTGATTGGTTAGTAATGTCAGAATGATCGTCTGTTACAAAAAGTCTATAGAAAAGTTACCTGCTAACTGGTTTGTAACATTATCTCGCAAACCTATTCTCGCGGTTCTGTGATTCATAATACATGCGAAATGAGTTTATATCGTTTATTCATATCACATCATTCGCCTATTTCAGTCCACTGTTGGACACAGGTATCTCATATTACCTCCTGTTATCTAAACTATTAAAGATGTTGCAACATGTTAGACGAGACGAGACGTTGGTGAGCTTGGAGAGGAACAGATATGGTTGGAGACAAAGTTAGCGTACAAGGAGCTCAGGGACGTTTCGACATCATCACACCGTAGAGAAGGCACCAGCATTCTGGCCTCATATGAAAGGATTGACAAACGAAATTGGACGCCTATTACGCCGGAGGTTTAGCATTAAGACCATTTTGCGTCCTCATATCAATATGAATATTTCTTACGCTCTTCAAAGGACGGGAATTCACTTGGCAGCTCGGGTGTTTATCAGATACCGTATGGCTTCGGTAAGGAACGACGTAATGAGTCTACAAGTCTCGGAGCAGATATGGAGTATCAAGGACAGGGAGATAGACAACTCGGCTGTGGTGGACGCATACGATACAGGCACATTGCATATCCTAAACGCTTTGATAAAGCGAGGATGCTGGTACGGTAAAGATGCTACCTGCCACGGAAGATATACAGAGCGATTAAGATTAATTTTAATCGGAATGGGGGCTGGACTGAGCCAACGGCATAGAAGCCGGTAATCTCCGAGCTAATAATGATGGTTTTGTGCACACAGTGACTTCGTGTGCTTATCATATGTTACGTAGTGTTCGGTGACACAAACCAGCAGTCGGACATGAGATCAGTGCCGGTGCAAGACCACCATTTACGGAATATACATGAGTTTAACCGTTTAATTATAATTTTGTGCATAAACAGTCTGTCATTCAGCATTAACGTTATTTTGAAATTATGATTACATGGCAGATTAATGACTTCTCTCACAGTGCCTTCACAACAAAAATTCCTTCAGCTTCAACTACATCATATTATGAGATCAATATTAAGTACTTTTCAATGTCATTATAATCTTAAAGAACAGTCATATCGCTTTCACGATTAGATACTGCAGCTGTTGGCGGTTTCATCCAGTCAGCAGTCAAATCGGCGATCTGCAGACGATGATTTCACTGATGACTGATGACTAAATACTCGTAAATGAACCCACCAACTGCTGCAGTATTTAATAATATAAGTGTCTTGGTCACTATCGCAAAAATGCCGTTTTATTACAATGAATTCTGCATTTCTTTATCGTTTGGTTCAAAAGAAAGTGGCGAACCTATATAATGAGCAGAAATTATTGAAATACGCCAACATTATAATTGTAAATTGTAGTAACTCCGTATTTGATCCGGCGCATACTGTCTTAAATATCACTTACAATAGAAATTTAAAAACAATTTCCGACGAAAAATGTCTCAAGTACACATACAACACAAAAAAATAAATAAAATCCAACGTAAATAGTAGTAAGTTAAACTTAAGACAAAAGACCGATCTTGAACTCCGAAGTTAGTTGTGGTAAGTGATAACATACTACAGTATTCGACGGTATTATTAAAAATTTGTCAAAATCCATACTAATAAATTCGCACATAATTTATGAGTGAAATCGAACAAATTGCAACTTTGCTTAGTGGTTTTAAATCATTTTTATTTCGCAAGCGTCTTTTATTTCATCTCGGACCTTTTGTTTTAACTGACCAACGGCCGTTCCGAAAATTAATTTTGGTCTTGCAGTTAGTTTGAGTTTGTCCCCGATACAGTGTCTTACTCTTATCAAATAAAATGTATCGTTTATCCATTTTTGTCTCATCTAGTTGTTAGTTTTTGGTAAAAAATGATCATTCACGAAAAACCTCTGCTCCACCGCGTATAAGATCGTAACTGGCACTTACGATGCGTGAGCGCGGGTGGCCACCCCGTATTAACTGTCGTAAGTACACTTACTACAGTATACGACGATGTTATTTTAAGTTACGACAGTTTTCGGGTTTCAAAAACCTATTTGTAACAGGATTTATTAATTTTTTCTTCGTGGAACCGATACATTCATAAAATATATAATGTTTTATGAAATAAAATAAAAATCCCAATTTTCAAGTTACGACAATTTACGTAGGGGCCGTCGAAATATTTATAGTATAGGTATTTTTTTTTAGTTTTATTGGAATTTCCCTTTTATAAATAAACCCAAAAAAACTTTAAAATTGTCGTTAGGTCGGTTTGTATAGACAAAAATGTAGACCGTTTAAGAAAACAACCTAAAATGTATGGTAAATCGAGTTTTTTAATCAGGAGTTGCTATTTTTATATCTACGGAGTCATCTGACGATAAAGTTTCGTGTATTTCGGATCGGGTGAAAACTCCAGGGAAATTCCAATACAATCTGATGTTAAAAACGGTTCCACTTGTTTTATAAATATTTATTTTAAATATTTGTAATCAGCATGTTTCCAGTATTTTCTATGAAAAAATCCACCTGACCCGTATTCATTGACCGTGAGTGTAGTTATTCTTATTTGTAATTAAAATGATTAATGTTAAGAGTGAGCTATTTCTGATTCAGTCTCACAGTCGTGATGTTTCAGGAAATAAAACCATTCACAAGACGGCCTTTCTGACCTATGCATTATACAGCTTGTGTATTTTATACGGTCGAATAATTAATCCAGCTGTAGTATCTGATCCTACGAGTTGTATAAGACAATCATTTCATTAAATTTTGTTATTAATTAAGTATAATGATTCTTTTTCTAAAGTGCAACCCAGCAGCAATGTATCGGCCGTCCAACTGACATGACACTCGTATTATTAATGTGGCTACCAGTGGATGCAATACATTGCGTGCTCAATTATTTTGTACGAAAAATATACCTTAATTTCCTACAAAAATGAATGTAAGCAGGTTTCCTAGGTCCGATAGTAATCGTTATTTAAATATTCGCCCGTGTCAAATACACACGCTAGGTAGTTAGGCTAGTTAGTTATTTTTATGATACAATTGTTGAAAGTGGGCTTTTTGCTTGAGTGTGAGTGTTCTGAACCAAGTGAGTGTTTTAAATTGACACGAGTTGAAGAAAACGCCTTCATTTCAACACGACTATCATGCATTAGGTACTTGACAATGCATTATGCGCGGAAAAATAGACAATCTCCGCAGTACCAACCACACTGATACCAGGAGAAATTGTGAGCATATACTATACACTTTAAAGGTCTCTGCCCACTAGACCGTAGCATACCATGACCGTACCATGAACGTATCAGACAAAAAACTATTCTTTGTATTGAAAAGTATGAGACTATGCCCACTAGGACGTTCCGGCGCCGGCCAACACGGTCGCATACTTTTCAATACAAATAATAGTTGTCTGTCTGATATGTTCATGCTACGGTCATGGTGTGGTACGGTCTAGTGGGCAGAGACCTTTAACCTCGTATAAGAGAGCCGGTCAGTAAAAAAAACATAAAAGTGTAAACAAGTATGGCTGACTTTCCATAGTATTTGACGTCTCGACCTTTTTTTTAATTTCACCTGAAGAATGGTACAAATTGGCCAACACCAAACTATTTCCATTCACAGGCGCGGAATCCTCAGGCGGCGAGTCATGCTCGCGCATGCGTCAACTGCGCGAGGCACGCCGGCGCGAGGTCCCGGCCGCCGCGCGCCCGCCGCCCGGCAGCAGCGAGGTACCGCGCTGCGCTGTGGCCTGATAGGCAGGGGGTCCAGCCGAACCTTCGTCTTTTAAACAGCTTTCAGACAAAAAAAGAATCGTGAAAATCGGTCGGCAAATAATGGAGATATTTACAAAACAAATAGTCGTAGTTTTTATTCTTAAAAATCTGATTTTAAAGAAATGTCTAGGGAATCGGTTGGAGAATAACGAAGATTTTGACGAATTGCCTTCAGTTTATTCGTATCAAAAATCTGATTCAATGTATAACTTTTATACTAAAAATAATCGTGAAAATCTGTTGGCAAATAAAGGAGATATTGACAAATGGATAAATTAGGAAGTAAACTTGAGAGCCATTTTATATTCGTGTCTAAAATCCGATTCATTGTATAGTTTCGTCAAAATCGGTTGGCAAATAACGAAAATACATAATTATATTTGCCAAAAGATTAAGAACTAAAAGCGAGATTAGTATTTTTTTGTATCAAGATTTTGATTTTAACTAAAAAAGATACCTTCGTTTATTGTCCAAAACAAAAAAAGACGTGAATATCAGTTGGCAAATAACGGACATATTGACAAATAGTCAAATCAGGATTAAAACTGAGTTTTGATTTTTATATTCGTGTCAAAAATGTTATTCTTAATTCAAAAATCGTGTATGTCGATTGGCAAGTATACCTCTTTATACAGTGTGTGGCCTATAACCTGATCAACAATCATTTCCACGGGTCTCCCTCGAGATCCCTAACATCGTTTGTCCTAAAATCACTTGCCCGAACTGTTTTGCACTAATGGGCATTAGCCCTATCGATCAGTTGCAATAACACTCATTTTCCATAATGTAATGATTGTCCTAAAACTCACTTGCCCAAATGATTTTTTACCATAACTGTTAAAAACTCTAATGTTATTTTCCATATTCTTCGAAATCCCTAATAACGTTTCACCTCATGTCATTTAGCCTAAATGTTGTTGTCCTAAGTGACAGAAGCCCTAGCGATCAATAGCCATACCTAACAATATTTAATCATAATGTCGGTAATGGTTACACAATTTTTTTTTTAAATTTTAGAGAGATATTGGCTCCTAAATAAAATTTGGGGGTGCCTGTCGTGTCGCATAACGTCGATTATCCTAAAATTTTTTGGCCGAGAATGTATGGCATAATGTTACATGGCATACTACTTGTTTAGCCTACTTAATTTTGCGCATACACGTTTAAAATACGTTAAATACGTTTAAATGTTCAAGTAATAAACCAGGGTAAAACCGACGTGGATTGGTTAGGTTTCGAAACTAGGGCGGAGTGAATGGCGTAGTCTTTAAATACTTAAGTATTTTTAATCAATTGTTTACACATCCTCATACTTACAAAGCCAAAAAAAGGGGGGACGGGGGGGCGAAGCCCCCCACCAGGGGGGCTCGGGGGGCGAAGCCCCCCGCATTAAAAAAGAAATAATCTGAACATCCCCTACCTTAACCTGGATAGGTTCGTTAGGTACCTTTTATCCCTTAGAGCGGAAATAGAAGCCCCGCGCAGCGGGGCTTCGTCGACCGGTTCCCAGGTCAAAATTGCTCACTTAAATTCTTTGGACAACAGGGCGAATTATTTAGTAATAGTTAAGTATAAGGAATAAAAAAATATATACTGCAATAGGCCATACAGAGTTAGGAAATACGATTATTAGGATTATCGATCATTAGGCTTACTGACAATTATGATACATGACTATTATTGCATATAACGTTAGGATGAATAATTGATATGGAAAATGATAATTAGGATATAACGCATTAGGGAAAACAAAAATCATCCATACGATATTAGGAAAATTAAAGATATGGCATATGAGCGTTAGGACAAATGATCATTCGGACATAAAACGTTAGTGAATGTAAAAATAGGTCAAAAAACGTTAGGGATCCAGATATAGATCCCATTTCCACCGATTGTAATTAAAAAAAAAAAAAAATTTTTTTTTTGTAATTTTTTGTTCATGTATTTTTCATTAATATGGATTAATTTACTTGAATTAAAAGTTATCAATAACTTATTATTTTTAAATCATTGAAAACTGTACAATTTTTTTTTTAAACCTTAGCAAATTAGTGTAAAAATAAAAACAAAATTATTGTTATGACTTCGTACCTGGTATACTATCAAGATGTATTGCGACTGACAAGCTACGACCTCGTGATGCCAAGATCCAGTACTAAAGGTCCATACCTTTGAATGACAATATCTCCGAACGTAACCACTTTGAAACACTAAGACCTTTACAGGATTATTGCCGATAGTCTAAGGAGTCACTCATTTCATTTTTCTCCCGTGTTAAGGGCCACACACTGTATTCTATTCGTATTAAAAATATAAATCTTTCCAATGTTCTAATAGCCAAACTCCCGGGGATAAATTAGATAATCGGTGTTGTTGAGCCAATTCATGAACTGAATATTTACTATAGTAATATTTAGTAAAATAAATAACTTCTAAACAAAACAATATTATCATTAACTGCCAAATAACGATAAATAGCCAACATGCAAAAAAAATAATTCAGCAGTATTTGTTTCGTATAATAAAAACATATCGGAAATATTGAAAATACATAAACCGTGGTTTAAATTAAATAGCTAAGAAATTAACAGTAAAGTAGTCCAATTTTGTTGTTAGAAGTTAGGCCAAAAGAGGCATAATATTTTTCAAGTCAGTACGCCATATCCCAAATTTTTCATTTAAAAAAATCACAGTAGCTGAAATACTGAATACAAAATATGCTAAAATGTTTTGTACATATTAGTAGTAACTAGTCAATTAAAAACAAATTACTGAGAGATTTGAGAAGAGAAGCACTGTTGTTTATCTGTGGAGATAAATAAGATTTAGTGCTTCCTATTAATTCAATAAGTATTAGTATCAAAAAACCAAAGAAAACTAAATTATATTGAACAAAATCGAATGGCAGAAAATTGCTCGACTATTCAAAAAGAAAATATGAATTTGGTCACTCTTATGTAACTGATAGCAAATCAGTTTAAGAAAACGTAGACAAATCGATAAAAAAGTAAGTACTATGTATTTAAAACTAAAACAATATAATGAAACTAAAACTGAGTATCAAAATTAAAATCGCGGCATGATTTTTAAAAATAATGGCTGCATTACCGCGCTGTATCGCTAGGTTGATATGCTGAGCGATGTACCATACGACTTTGTCATATTAACATTGAAAGTCAAAGTTCCACAGTTTCTGCAATTTGTCTTTCAATGTTATTATGTCAAGCTCCTATGATGGGTCAGGATTCAATTTTATCGGTAGTAACTGCCAATTTGGTCTTAAGTGAAGACTTTGTCTCTTTAAAATGCTTCAAAAATGTACTTTAATATTTCGAGACTTTCGTTTTATGCTTAATATTTGCCAATAGTTATCAGGAGTCATAATCAATGGTATCGGTAGTAACTGCCAGATCTTTGGTTTTAAGCGATGGCTTTGTCAAATACTTCAAAAACTTACTTTATTTCAAAATTATAATTGTTGTATACTTAATATGTGAAACGATATTTTGCCAATAGTTATCAGGAGTCATAATCAATTTTATCGGTAGTAACTTCCAGATCTTTGGTTTCAAGCGATGTCTTTGTCAAATACTTCAAAAACATACTATATTTCGAAATTATAATTGTTTTATACTTAATATGTGAAACAATATTTGCCAATAATAGATCATAGACTTATCAGGAGTCCTATCAACATATCATAATCAATTTGATCGGTAGTAACTGCCAGATCTTTGGTTTTAAGCGATGTCTTTGTCAAATACTTCAAAAACATACTTTATTTCAAAATGTTGTATACTTAATATGTGAAACAATATTTGCCAATAGTAGATCGTAGAGTTATCAGGAGTTATAATCAATTTTATCGTTAGTAACTTCCAGATCTTTGGTTTCAAGCGATGTCTTTGTCAAATACTTCAAAAACATACAATGTTTCGAAATCATATTTTTTTATACTTAATATGTGAAACGATTTTTACCAAAGGTAGATCGTAGAGTTATCAACAGCCGTAATTCGAAATTTCAATTGTTTTATACTTAATATGTGAAACAATATTTGCCAATAATAGATCATAGACTTATCAGGAGTCATATCAACATATCATAATCAATTTGATCGTTAGCAACTGCCAGATCTTTGGTTTTAAGCGATGTCTATGTCAAATACTTCAAAAACAAACTATATTTCGAAATTATATTTGTTTTATACTTAATATGAGAAAACATATTTGCCAATGGTAGATCGTGGAGTTATCAGGAGTTATAATCAATTTTATCGGTAGTAACTTCCAGATCTTTGGTTTCAAGCGATGTCTTTGTGAAATACTTCAAAAACATACTATATATCGAAATTATAATTGTTTTATACTTAATATTTGAAACGGTTTTTATCAAAGGTAGCTCATAGAGTTATCAACAGCCATAATTCGAAATTTTAATTGTTGTGTACTTAATATGTGAAACGATCTTTTGTTAATAGTAGAACATAAAGTTGTAAGGTCGGCCGCAAACCCCCTGCCGGTCGCAAGGAAGCGATGGAGAGGTGCGCCTAGTCGACCGTCCGCCGCCGCCCTAAGCATTCATTCATTACTATATTATTATAAAAACCATTTCATAATCCAGATTGACTATAAACTATTTCCTTTATAAACACTGTTTAATAAATTGATGAAATTATGAGTATAGTAAACAATGTATAATATAATGCCTATACCTCATCCGATTGCCCGGGGTTCGAATCCAACAAATATAGATAGTTCCACGAGAGTTGAGGTCTCGCACACATCAACATGTCATGTAAACACACGGGGAATTTTAAATTAGTGTTCTTTTTTCGTACTGACAGCAAACCCTATTGCAACTGTAAGATTGACCAAAAAGTTTGTTCAAGGGATTTGCTTCAATATTTTGACGCAAGCCATTAATTCACTGAATACATTTTTTGCAATTAGTACAAATTTGTGTGTAATCATTCACCTCAACTCTTGTGAAATTACTTATACAGGGTGGGAATTTATGACGTCAAAAGTGTAGATGTTTAAACACTGTTTATAAACAAAATTGTTTATAGTTCCTTAGTACAGTCGCCATCAGATATATCGCGTCCGGAGCGCTCAAAAATATCTGAACACGGCTCTATCGTTATGGCAATAAAGGTGTGTTTTTAAACGCATAAGCTCCTATTTCAACATAATTACAATTTTAAAATATATCTGTTATTGACGTCACAGGCCTCCGGCTACGGCTACCTCTTACTATCTGACGGCTTATTTTCCACCAACATAAAATAATAACTAATAACGTTATTATGTCGCGAATAACTTTTTATTTTACGAAACCCGTGATAATTGTCGCCAAGTTTAGTACAATTTTCATTTAAATCTTGACATGAGGTTCGGCTTATGTCGGAATTTCGATACAATTGTCGTGTTTTTTGTGACATTTGTAACTTTTGCTTCGAAAAAAGTAGTTATTTACTGCTGATTTATTAAAGTTCTTGCACATTATACATTCTACATTTTATATATTGATTCAAACTTTCACGATTATCACTCATATTTTAAAGACAAACGGGCCCGTACGTTACTACATTTTATGTTGTTGGCAAATAAACGCAGGGCCTTTCCGATGGTTATCCGTAACTGTAGCCTATAAACGCCCCCGATTGGAGAAACAGTAAATTTACAAGTCAAAATAGTGAAATTGGGGCCAGAACGTTACGCTATATGAAAAGGCGTGTTCAGATAGTTTTGAACGTTCCAGACGCCACTATACAGGGTGACATCGGAGTCGTGATCCTAACTGTGAGAAACGTGTTAAGACGGTCTTCCTAAACAATGTCCTCTATGGGACCTACATGAACAAACATACTTTTATTACGACTAGTAAAGTTCGAGTTCATTAATATGTATACATTTCTCCATACTAATCCTTTCCAAACGTGGTTACATAATTATGAGACGACACTGGAAATTATGAACACTTCCGCACCGTTCGGTATGAAATCAGTTTATTTTTCGCGATATTCATAAATTTGTTCCATGGGAAACCTTGTCAAGAAAGACCATCTTAACACGTTTCTCACAGTTTGGATCACGACTCCGATGTCACCCAGTATATGAGGATCTTTGATGGCGAGTGTACTAGTGTCACGCTAGTATAACCAGGCGGTGGCGACGGGGTGTGTCCACACTAACTTCCGTCCGAATTGTGTTGAATGACCCTAATGAAATGGCTGGCGTTTTATTTTATGTTCATGTTGTTTTTATATGGGACTGTAGTTAGATTATAGTACATTATTGCAGAGGCCGGGAAAGCGAATTTCGTGGATGAGTATTTTTTGTCGGACGAAGCGAAGCTGAGGCCGACAATTACATACGAATCCACGAAATTCTATTTCCGTCCGAGGCACATATAGGACTTTTCTCCAAACATGCAAGGAAATAAAACAAAATTTATTACAATCGATTAAGTAATTCTTCTTGCAAATTGAATAACAATTGAAAAGAAAAAATCTCTTATGATTCCCGCCTAAACTTTTTTTTAATGCATGGTCGTTCATAAAAAATAGTAACGATATCTATGGTTTCATTAAACCGTACCTACACGACCTGACACACCGAGGCGTTTGTAACTCATGATAGAACGAGACGGCCATAGATTTGATCGCCGTCTCTCGCTCTATCCAGACCAGGCGTTTGGTCGTGGCTTTAGAATTTGGCTGTATGCATTTTTTTCAAAGTCCAAAAGTAGTTTTTAAGAAGTAAAAAACAATACATTAATGGATTTTAGTACAATTTCGCGGCCGCAAAAACTGTACAATAATGAAAATCTTTTTTTTTAATTTGAGCTGGTACATAAGAAGGTACTTCGCGTTTCGTTTTTGCTACATTAATGCGAACATTTCCGAGCATATTGGAGAAAAATTATTTAACGTGCACGACATAATACACGAAGAAATTATTACTAAGATGTAGATTGCAGTAATTTTTGTACAGGAGTTCTATTTAATAAATTGAAAAGAACTTAAAAGAGTAGGTCATTTGGCAGTACTCAAACGTGACGTCACTTTTGAGTATTTCATATGAAAATCCATAGTGGTGATCGTTTTGACAGTTCGAATTAAAGATGCTGATTTGACTTGCCAGTCATCATGCCTATTGTCATCAGCCTATCTCAGTTCACTGCTGGACGTAGGCCTCTCCTATTAACTATGCCTATGGATTGTGTGGTAAATGCCCATAATCGCCACGCTGAGCAAGCGGATTGGCGATCGCAGTAATGTGTCCACTATGATGACGCTGCCCATCATCAATCTTCTATCAAAGAATGGTCACAGACACTTCAATACCTTAGTCGACTCTTACGACATCCGCAGGAGGAGTTGGGGTATTCTTACTGCCGTCACCACACGGCCAAATGAGCGAGGTTTAGACCACCGAGCTGAGCGAGGAGTGTTAATAAATCGAGTCTATCGATGATGTAAACTTGTTTCTTACCCTGGCCGCCTGACGCTGCTGCCCATCATCAATCTTCTATCAAATAATTGTCAGTGACACTTCAATCCATCAGTCGGCTCTTACGAGACCTTCGGGAAGGTGACAGATGTATTCATAGTGCTATGACCACACGGCCAAATATCCGTATGACTTATTGAAAATTTCCTGACTCCTTTTTGCCTGAGGTAGAAACTACTAAATAACAGATTCAGATTACCCGTTAACGTGCCGCTAAATAGTTAGTACTGAGTTCCGGTTTGGGGGTAAGATAGCCGGTGTAATTACTGGCATAGAGGCAATCCATCTAAGTCCTCAGGGTAGGCAGCGCATAGGCGATTTTTGGTCACTATGTCCATGGGCCTCATTTCCGGCTTTCCATCAGGTGGGCTGAGAGCAGTTGTCACATAAAAAAAAAAATACTTTTTTAATTCTGTTATTTTTCTGAAATAGATCGCTTAGCGATAAGACGGCCCATCGTCTACCTATACTTCTTTTAGATTATTGGTATTAATCAACCATGGAAGGCAAAAACAGAATTATATACACGGTGCTCAGAAAGATTTGAATGCTGTATTCCTGACCATATTTAGAGTATTTAATGTTGTATAAAATTTCCTGAATTCGGCTTGGTTCCAGAGATAATTAACCTTTTTTCGAAATAAGTTTTTCGACGTACCTTAGTACATACATAATATATACATAAGTCCAAAACAACAAAACTTAGCAAAAAAACAACATTTTATAAAAACATAAAACGCCTGCCAGCTAAATGTCCTATAATATTTCTAAAAACCTCAAGTTTTATCGATTGATGGCGCTTTATATGTTGTTTATTTTATTATACGTATACAGTTTGTTTCAACGGGGGGCTAGCATATCTCGTGTTTGAAAGCAACTCTCAGCAACGTCTCTTTTTAAACAATGCAAACGAAAAGAGACAGCTGCGTGTTGCTGTCAAACACAAGATTTACTAGGGAGAAAATAGATGCCCTTTAGCTATGCTATAAGTACCACTGTGACCATATATATAACATGGCCGTCTAACGTACGCCAGCTCAAAAATGCCCCCAATAACAATTGTTCAATTGTGCCAAGATGGGCAGGACATAGCGCTTTTCTTAACACCGCGCATATTTCGGCGCACTGTCTTTGACAAATGTTTACGTATATTGAA
The DNA here is from genome assembly GCA_025490895.1 of Thaumatotibia leucotreta. Classification (NCBI taxonomy): domain Eukaryota; kingdom Metazoa; phylum Arthropoda; class Insecta; order Lepidoptera; family Tortricidae; genus Thaumatotibia; species Thaumatotibia leucotreta. The sequence continues at coordinate 24,337 of JALPQI010004546.1, forward strand.
TATCGCCAATCAAAACTTTTATGGACCAATCACAACTATTTTTAATGGTGCTTGTAGTTTTTTTAGGTTGACATTGAAATTCATTACCGTGATGCCTTGTCACTTGGGCTTCGTGCAAGGGTGCTCCGGACGAGGACCTTATATTTATAGTTATTATGTCTCACGAAAGTTTAAATTCAATTTCATTGGACAGTTTGTTTACATTGTTCGCTAGTTCCATTAAGGACGACTTTAATTAGTTTTGAGCTACGAACAAATAAAACATGGAAGCTGCACGCCATACTAAATTGCCTTTCAAAAACGGTCTTGAATTTTAGTTGACAAGACAAGTGTCACCCCCTCTTCAATGTATCACGGTAATGAATTTCAATATCAACCTATAGAAATTTAAACCGTCATTTAAAAATAGTTGTGATTGGTCCATCATAGTTTTGATGGGCTATCTTCATTTTGCATTTGTCAAAGATGTTGCGCCGAAATATGCGCGGTGCTAAGAAAAGCGCTATGTCCTGCCCATCTTGGCACAATTGAACAATTGTTCTTGGGGGCACTTTTGAGCTGGCGTTAGACGTCCATGTTATATATGGTCGCAGGTTTTGAGGCCTCTGAGATCTCCGATAGCTGGTACCTTAATGCCAAATAACTGCTTCCAAGTATACTATTTGTATGTGCAGTCGCAATCAGATATATCGGAGCGGCCAGGGTGGTCATAAATATCTGAGCACGCCTCTATTTCGGCATTAGAGTGCATGTTTGGATAGTTTTGAGTACCGTGGCCGCTTATACAGGGTGGAAAAACGAATGCCACATGGATGGCAACTACCTTAAATATTGTAAATAGCACATTTTGTGTAAGGGAAACTTTTATCTGTTTCACTTAACTTGGCAGTGTATCTTAGAAGATACCTTCATACTTTTTGACCCACTTTTTGTATTTTTTTTAAAGACTTTTTGCTCTACACAATGGCGAGGAGGCTAGAACGCACGATTTAAAGTTCAGGGATACTATAAATTCTGCATTTAAGGATTTAAAAAAAAAATCACTTACCTCAGTCGGGACTCGAACCGGTCAAATGTAACAAAAAGCAACGTGACGTATTTTATGATGCGTTTTCATGACCTTCCGTTATTCTGATTGTAATTGTTATTTAGAGAAAAATTAACCTTATCAGTAACCCTTTCAATCTGCATCATAAAATACTGCACGTTATTTTTTTGTCACATTTGACCTGTTCGAATCCCATCTGAGGCGAACGATTTTTCATAAATCCTTAAATGATTTGATTGAATTTATGATTTTAAAAACAAAAGAAAGTCTCCCTTACACAAAATGTGTTATTTACAAAATTTAAGGTAATTGCCATCCATGTGGCATTCGTTTTTCCACCCTGTATATTCGATGTTTACTATGCAAACATCGATGTATATATGTTTATATATATATATATGTATATAATGCTGTGTTGGTTTTTATATAACACTTACTGTATTTATATTTGTATTATACGGGTCTATGAGGTTCTAAATCGCTTGAAGCTTCGCTGACATCCCATAGTTAACTGGTTGGATTTTGCGAATGTATTCAAGCGATTATGGATCTTAAAGGTTGCCATCACGAAGGGCGGTAAGTTAGTGTGGATGCCTATAGCGCACTTTTCATGTAAAGGTCAAATTCCTATCACACTGACGTTACTACGCTCATAGTTGTGATACCCGTTGTTGATAGGAAATTGATCTTTATTGCATTGTTGGCTATATTTATAATAAGCACTTGTTTTCTAGAATATATATTACGGATATTTTCTATAACAGGAGCAATCAATTTAAGTTAAATTTAATACACACATCATCAGCTTATGATAGTCCACTGCTGGACGTAGGCTTCTCCTATTAACTATGCTTATAGACGGATTGTGTGGTAAATGCCCATAATCCCCACGCTGAGCAAGCGGATTTGCGATCGCACTAATGTGTCCACTATGATGACGCTGCTGCCCATCATCAATATCTTATCAAATAATGGTCAGTGACACTTCAATCCCTTAGTCGACTCTTACGACACCCGCAGGAGGAGTTGAGGTGACAAATGTATTCTTAAAGCCGTCACCACACGACAATGATATTTATTTATTTGTTATTGCTCCTGTTATATGAACGCATAGTCGTAGACAGATAAACCTATAGACGTTATAGCCGAGCGATCTAATAATCTATTCCCTCATAATAATCTATTCAGGGTGTCGGAAACAGCCTGTATATGTCTCAGCGGTTGCCTCTGATTGGCTAATTTAACATGTCTTTGTGATACGGATAAGTTAGGACCCTTTAAACGAAGCGTGAAGAAGCATCTATAGTACCGGCCAATAATATATCAGATATCACCAGGGATCGGAAAAATGTGCGTCATTGTTCGCAATAATATGGACATGACTCCAAAGTTGATTAATCGACTAATTAAACGAATAATTTCTTGAATTTTGATTTCGAAGCTTTAAGCTGACTATTTGCAAAGATTTTCATAGTTACCAGTAATTTTCTAAAAATGACTAAATGATTAATTATTCAATCAACTTTGGAGTCATGTCTATATTATTGCGAACAATGACGCACATTTGTCCGATCTCTGGATATCACACAGGTTTTTTTTCAATAGAACTTTTTTATATATTTGTACACTTTCATCCTTATGACTATAGATATGCCTTTGTACTAGCGGTGAAAAAACTTGGCATCATATAGTGGTTTTAAGGAGGTATAAAGAGTTTTTGCGTAAGGCATGGATTTCGTAGTAATTTTTTTAACTACAGCTATTTTAGTAATATGCTGTGTCTGCCATTGTAATTCACAATACTTAACTGCAGTATTCATCACTAAACTGTGCAAAAGTACCAGAACAATATGCTATCTACATGCGAATATGTGCCGCTTACTCTACAGTATGTATTTGATCGTAAAGCAAAGAAAGAAACACATTAATTTTTAGATTATACTAAACAACTTTTACTATGGGGCCAAACCCGAATTCACGAAAAAAATTTGGACATTTTCATACATTTTGATTGCGTGATCATGAACACGTTGTATGGGAGAGTAATTTTTTTTTTCACGAATTCGAGTTTGGCCCCATAGTAAAAGTTGTTTAGTATGATCTAAATATTAATGTGTTTCTTTCTTTGCTTTACGATCGAATACATACTGTATATCTACACGCTCATACAAAAAGCCATGAATGTGGTATACAGGGTGTTCGTTTCAATTTGCGTTAAATTAGAGAGGTTTCTTGGGATATTAATAGAAGTTGTCTGGTATATCGGCTTTTGGAAAATTCGACAAAAGTTTTTTTTTGTTTTCATACATAATAAGTGTGAGAGAACCTTAAGAATAAAATAAAAGTTAATCTCAGGAGACTGAAGGCACATGTCAAAATAAGTAACATTAGAATGTAAATAATAAACGTTGCAATACACTTGTTCAGACCTTAAACTTATTTTTTTAATAACTCGATGACAGTAATAGTTAAAACACTAGTTTCTTAGACAAATTAATTATATTTGACCTAAATAAGCTTCCCTTAAAGTTAAAGCATATGAAGAAAAACACCCTGTATTATTGGCCGGTACTGTAGCGGGCTAGCAAGGCGGTGGCAACTGACAGGTTACTGCTGGTTTCCTGTTCGTTGCCGCCGCGATTTGGGCTCCACTTTTCACTTACGATCAGGTGGAGTGGAGCCACTTTGTTGTGCCAATATAAAAAAAATTACACGCTAAGCTATTTCCCGTACCCTTTGATTTAGTCAGCTTGGGGTTTGCTAAACATGCGCAAATCGTCTTCAGGTTTTCTGTCCATGTATCTTATTGAACCTCGTAGCAGGCCTACAACCGCGAAAATCGAAATTCGTAAATTTCGAGGATTTTTCTCTGTCACTCAAACGAAGGCGTCATTAGAGTGAGAGAGACAACTCCTCGAAATTTACGAATTTCGTTTTTCGCGGTAGGGCCGCTGTACTTACTTGCTAGCTGATATTTCTATGAATTGATTACTGTTAATACGAGTAGTAAGTATAGCGACGATATTGATTTTATTTTCCCAGTGTCACCTTGGAATATAAACTAGACTAATACAAGCCATTAGCTCCATGAATACCATTCGGATTTTGATGAGGGTATACCGCAAACTATGTTGCAGCCCTGGTCCCTGGATGCTTAGCCAAGTTGCCAATCGCTAACGCTTAGTAGCATATCGTAGTTTTCCCTCTCTGTCACTCTTTCATATAAGTGCGACAAAGACGGTTAGCTGCCTTTCGTTTACGATTGACGATTAAGCGTTAGCGATTGGCAACTTATCTGAGCATCCTGTTGTCACGTGTTGCAAATTGTCAAGTGTAACTTAGACAGCTAGGGCCCGTTTGTCAAAAGCTTGTATCTTGTACGGTAGTTTCTTTTTGAGACCATTAATCAACTAAATAATTACAAGTTACAATCTTTTGAAAAATAGGCCCCAAGTCGATCGCATTCGCGGCATTCCCTTTTATGTGCGTTTCCCTTTAATCTCTTATGGAAATTTCAAGTTCAGCATATTGTCACTGTTATCCGATTGACGATAACAATAAAATCCGAAAATTCTTACGGCTCGGCCACGTCTACATGCCTCTGTCTCTCGAAATACGCAACGCGCGTTGGTTAGTTGGGATCACAAGTAATGATAAGAAAAAAACGTTCAGGCAATCGTGTCCGTGGACGAGTCGTTAAAGCTCACGGCCTGTTTACGTCAATCAATAAAAAAAAACTGCACTAGCGATAGACTATAACGCGCTCCTCGCAGGTGGAGTCAGAAGACGATAGCTCCTCGAGCGACGAGGACGTGTCCTCAGCCACCGAGGTCTCCACCGACAGCGAGTTTGCCGCCGAAGAGTCCATCCCCCCTCCCACACCCCCCGCCATCCTCGTCACAGAACCCCCGCCCCCAGAATACCCCCTCAGCAAAACCAAATCCGCCAGCGGCCTAGCCACCAAACGAGCACTAGAATTAAAGAGGAAATACCTATTAGGTGAACCTTCCCCACCTGCTGTCAGAAAATCAGATTCCACGTCGCAACTCGACACGAAATTCGAAGCTTTCCGATCTACTATCACGGAGTTCCAGAAACTCCTACATCCAGCGGTCACACCGACTCCTGTTGTCGCCTTCCAAACGGAAAAATCTCAACCGATGCCCGATATAATCAAGAATCTTTGTGACGATGCACCAGTAGATCTACTCTCAAGAGAAGTCAAAAAGGAGTGGCGAGAGGAAACTATAAACGAGAAACAGGAGCTCGATTCTGATTCGCTTTCGGATTCCTCTCATACGGAGACCGCCCCCAAATCCGTCCCAAGAGTAGAGGTTCACGATGAGGGCGGAGAACTGATACAACTAGACAGTTTGACTATAGTCAACAGTACTGAAGACACTGAAGAGAAAGCTTCCGGAACTGCCACGGATACGGGACCTACAGTAGTAGCGGCAGAGTCAGAGTCTTCAGAATCCTGCAGAGACGCAACAACGCTAGCTTTAACAGAGACTGAGCTCTCAGACTGGGCGGCCGAAAGCGCTGTCCTAGACGAATGCTTAGAAGACAACAAACGAAACAAACCAAGGAAACTAAGCGGGCTAAAAACAGTCCATGACGCTAAGAATATCTCCGCTATATCTTCCCACGTTTGCGGGAAAACTAGCCCGGAACCCGTGGTATATTCTAACGCTTTGGAACACTTCGAATTCGCCGACGAAGGAGAACAGGACCCCTCTATAGAAACTCCAGTTACACCAAGAAATGAGGGATATATGGAACTGGTGGATGATTTTGAATACTCCCCCAGCAACGATAGATCTATGAACTTCATTGAACGAAGCTTCGAGACTGTTGTTAAGCCGACTTTAGCTGTGACTGAAGCTGAAATCGAACCCGCGAAAGAGGAGCCTAAGGTGGAAAACGCAGAAGATAATAAAGACTCTTTATCGCCTGATATAAAGATGGATTCTTTATCGCTCTCAGACGTGTCACCCCCATTAGAGGCTCCGAAAACTTTGGAGTCTGACTCGCCGCCCCTAGCGCCTGAAACGCCGAAATCTCCGAACCCTGTTTTTCCAAACACACCGGCTTTCGCGCCCTGCTTGAGAATGTACTCGCCAGCAATCTGCAGATCAGCTAGCGACAACATCGGGAACTTAACGTATTCTAGAAGCACGGATTCCCCTTCTAGAAGCATAGAGCTATCCATGTCTTTAATGCTCAGTTCCGGATCGGTTTCTCCAACCAGTCCAACTCCTTTGAACACAACGGATAAAGTGCAAGAGTTGAAACGAGAGAGGGAAGAACAGACGGAGGTGGTTAGGAGATTGGTTCTTGAGCGGTTAGGGAGCGGTCCGCGTTTGAATAGGAAATCGACGCGACGGGCGAAAGCGTCACCTTGCTCGACTGTGCCGCCGCCCGTGCCCCCCCCTCCGATATTACCTACTCCCCCGCCGTTGCCCCCACCCCCTGAGATACCCTCGCCACCGCCCCGACCTGCCCCACCCTTGTTACAAGTTACCCCGTCCTTCTCAGACCCCGAACTAGCTAGAGAACGACGAAGGAAGAGTATAATGAAAAGTATATCCACCTACTTGAACAGGAGGCTGGGACCGCGGCAAAAGGTATGTTTTTCACGTGTTGGAGTTGTAAATAAAGTAGATGGTGGCAGTAGAGGTGTCCACCGATTGGCAGTTTCTAACGTCGTAATACTTTGAGTTGACAGAATAAATGCGTCTTGCAGTATAATTTATTTCAATCGCTTTTTAATTGTGAAGAGAGTAAGGTTAAAAAGATCTTTATAATGAATGTCGACACATACCGAAAGGTAATTTAATATACAAGTTTAAAATCAGTAGTTTTACCACTTACTATAATTAAATAATTTACGTAAATTTAATAGGCGTAGAGACGTTGCAGTTGATTAAATGTGAATACGTTCATTAAACTAACAGACGCAATTATTTTCTTCAACTCGATGTATTACAACATCATAACAATTATATCAAAATTTGTTTACACAAATCGCATAAAAATAAAAACAAAATTGACTACCAAATTAAATTCATTCCATATTAATCCCAGAATAAAAATCAATGTCTGTTCGTGAATTGTCATCGTCAAAATATTTTTAGTGCTAGTGCATTTTTGATATTTTTTCTATTGATTTCATATTTTATTGTGTGAAAATACTGTAACGCACTGGTCTCACCGCTAGCTACTAAGCTATTAACTATCGGCTATAAACACGAACAAAAGATACGCACTCCCGTGTAAAAAAAAAGATACAGTGAAACTGGCCTGGCGGTGATAGCTGAGCGAGTATCGCAGTGTCTCTTTTATTTACACGGGATCGCGTATCTTTTGTTCGTGTTTATAGCCCATAATTCATAGCTTAGTAGTTCACGTTGAGACCAGTGCCTAAATGTAAAAACACTGATTTTAAATAGATTTTTAAAATGTTTACAGGATAAGTGGAATCTAATTTAATATCAAATTGTGTTGCATCTTCCCTGATTCTACCATTGCATCCAAAAACCGTCTAATTTTATCGTTAGCTCCGTGGATATAAAAATAGCAAGTACCTGTGTAAGGCCAGCCGTATACCTGTAAGTTCTTACGTAAATTATAGGGACGGGGCTATACTAAGGAATGAGATAGTGATATTCACCTTTCATTCCTTAGTAACTATAGCTTCGTCCCTATAACTTATCTAAGAACTTACAGGACACTTAGCCAAGTTGCCAATCGCTAGCGCTTAGTAGCGTATCGTAGTTTTCCCTCTGTGTCACTCTTTCATATTAGTGCGACAAAGACTGTTAGCTGCCTTTCGCTTACGATTGACGATGAAGCGTTAGCGATTGGCAACTTGGCTAAGCACCCTGGTGTACGGCTGGCCTAATAAATAGTTTACACAATCGCTAGAAGTTCCTAAACGGAGACAATTTGCGAACACGACATAGTGTAATAATACTTATACATGTCCCATGTATATGTCCCATTGCTCTGAACAGTCCCTGCATACCATAATAATAAAATAAACCAAGATCGAACAATTGGCGTCATCATACAAAATAATAAGAACATTTTATTTAATTTATTTTTTATTTTATTTTATCAACAAATTTACACAGCATTACAGTTAATACTAATGCGCTGCAGAAATTTAAATATAATAACAAAGAAAAAAAAATATATAAATAAAAACAAAAATACAGCTTAATTACTAACTGAAGACAGACGGTCATCCATCGCCTCACATAACTTCTTGCATTCATCACAAATTACCTTCCAACTACTGGCAAAAATATCACACTCAGGTGCTGCTTTGACAAGTGCATTTATGTAGAGCAAGGCACGGACTAGTGGAGAGTTCCTGTATGCCACCGAGTGCGCTTTAGGGACAGCCAGTAAGTCGCGCTTGCAACATGACTTCAAACAAGTGACGAATTATACAATTCATTACCTATTTATAGACTTAACTATAACAAGTCCGTAACATGCCTTTGCCTAGTTGGTAGTGACCTAGTGACACGGCTTACAAAGCTGGAGGTTCCGGGTTCGAATCCCGGCGAGAGCATTATTTGTGTATTTATTTATCACAAATATCTGTTCCTTGGTCATAGCTGACTATGTATTTAAGTATCTACATGTACCTATCTATCTATTATGTATATCGTCGCTTGGTACCACATCACAAGCCTTAATTGAGCTTACCGTGGGACTAGGTCGATTTGTGTAAGATGTCCCAAGATAATTTATTCATTTATATGAGAGTTTTCTCTTTAAGAGAAAACCTAAGTTCGCGCAGGTTTGCAAGGGACTCATATTTTAAAGACTAACGGATCTTAATCGCGTAAACTTACGTTTAATTATATCTGACGTTTCGGGCATGACGTTACACCCGTGGTCGCAGGCAGACTCAAACGTCAGGATCACAGAATTAGATTTGGATAGAAGAAACAAGTTCATTCATTTGTATGGCGGCCGAGCGTGTCAGATTTTGTACGGAAGTTGTTACTTGCCTATGATATGTCTCAGGCCCTTGAGTATTCATATTTTTTTTGTGTTGTTGCAATTAATATTACTTAAGGAGGCATTGTTAACGCCCGAAAGCTGCAAGCTTCGATTAAAGACGGACAACTCAGTGGATTTCACTGAGTTCATTTGACACGCTAAGTAGATATGTTTGCTTGATCTATGGTATATATGACATCTGTGGTCAGGATATAATTAAACGTAAGTTTACGCGATTAAGACCCGTTTGTCTTAAAAATATGAGTGATAATCGTGAAAGTTTAAATCAATATATTGACAACTTGCAAGGGACTGTTCAGTGTTCACCATCGACACTGTAGTTATTCTTACGCCTGGACACCTCATAGAATGTAGACTAACAGTAGTTGTTATTGCAGTGGTACTCGGAGCCTGATCTGACGGAACAAGTAAGATTTATGTGCATAGCTCTGACTAATCATCGCTAAATACAGCATTAGAATGTTGAATTATCTATCTGTACAAGCTATAATATTTTTTGGCGAACACTAGACCAGGCCACTAGAGTTGCAAAGTGACCGTGATTTTCAATAATTGACCAACATTTATTATAGATGACATTAATGATATTCGTCGGTTTCCGTTAATAAAGTATTAAAAAATGGTACAGCAGTAATATTCTTTTTCATAACTAGTGCGGAAAAGTAAACTTTGTGCACGCTTCGCGTGCGTAAATTTCTCTTTATAAGGCACTTGTTATGAAAAAAGTCGTTCGATACATGTGTAAAAACTTCTTTTTAACCCGAGTGATTGTCGCCCTCGTTTCACTCGGGCTCCAACTTTCACACTCATCGAAAAAATTTTTTTTTGCAGTTTCATCGAAATGTACTATTTTATAATCAAGTATTTTAACTAATATTGACGTTAATTTCCCGTCTGAATATTCAGATTGTTTTATTGCTCTAAGTCAAGCCGTACACTTTGAATGTCATTAATGACCGGTCATTTATAATAGTCGGTCAGTTATTGAAAATGACGGTCACTTTGCAACTCCACAGGCCCCTATTTCACATCTGTCACCATGGTGAAATAGGTCCCTGTATTTATTGACAATATAAGATTACTGTCTCATATTGTGATACAAAAGCAAGTGAGAGAAATACAGGATGATATCTGGGTCGGGGAGCAAAAGTGAACAGGGGTAGGGACGACCACACTGAGCACCTATAATTGGTTATGTAAAGTTTTCTGAATGTATGAATTTTATATTTTTCCCTGATAGCCGTTGTCTTAAGGTTTAAGAAAATATGGCTCTTTTTATTTTTATGTAGTACTATAATCTTTTTTTAAGTGAGTGTGATGACATTTGTTCAGTTTTATGACTGAATAGAGCCTAATGCTTTCGTCTGCAACAAGTACAATGAAATGGAAAAAAAATGTATAGAATGACACGAGTGACAGATTGATGTTGACAGATTTTTTTTCTATTTCATTGTACTGATTACGGACAAATGCGTTAGGCCCTATTTATCCATAAACTTGCACAAACTTCACCTCACTCACTTAAAAAAAGATTATTAATAATTTATAAGAAATAAAAATAAAAGAGCCGCATTTTCTTGAACCTTAAGACGACGGCTATCAGGGAAAAATATAATATTCATACCTTCAGAAAACTTTACATAGCCAATTATGGAAGTAACCCAGAAATAGCGAAAAAATTACTACTACATATTATCTCCTTATATTAGTAGATTTTTTTTTTCGCGATTTATTGGTTGTCTCTTAGTGCTCTGTTCACCCTTGCTCCACGACACAGATATCACCCTATGTATAATATTATCAATAAATAATGATAGTCGAATCTTCGCCTTAGGCTTTGTCATTTTATCAAATGCATGATTGAGAATGCTGCGTACTAAAGTTGGTTTCATTCACGATGACGCGCATAATTGTAAGAAGTAAGCCAAGCTTCCTTGTGAATGAAACGATCTTTTTAGCAATCAAAGTTGTATTATTTATGCGATGATTTTTCGTAACTATGTTTATGTGGCTTGGGGCTTTGCATGGCTTCTTGTCACGATACAAAGTGACCTCGTTTCGAAATAAAATTTTCACTCAAATTTTGTATTATTTTATTGTCACATGATTTGTGTTTTAGTCAACGCTTAAAGGTGTCTGGCCACTAGACCGTACCATACCATGACCGTAGCATGAACGTATCAGACATAAAACTATTCTTTGTATTGAAAAGTATGACACGGTGTTGGCCGGCGCCGGAACGTCCTAGTGGGCATAGTCTCATACTTTTCAATACAAAGAATAGTTTTTTGTCTGATACGTTCATGGTACGGTCATGGTGTGGTACGGTCTAGTGGGCAGTAGTCATTTACAATAACTCATTTACAATAAATCTTTTGAAATTTAGTCTGAAACGAGTTCCCTTTGAAGTTAAGGTGAACAAAAAGTATAGGTATTTATTTGATAAAAAGTGGTTTGGAATCAATAACATGTACATATAAAACACGGACCTTACCTGTTATTATTTATCTATTTTGTTCACCATCGATGTTTAAGGATAATTTTTGGATGGATATCGACCGATTCATAAGTAGTACTGAGTTCCTTACTGTCATTTTACATGGTTCTTGAATGGCCTAGTGTGTACAATCATCGTCGATTACTTTATAGCAGTCAAAGTATCCAAATATTTCGGTTCACCATATTTGGTAAAGTATCGATTTATTTAGCCACATTGACTGATACAAAGTAGTTGACTCGAAATGTTAAAATAATGTAGGTACAGTCGATGTCGACGATATCGTTACGGTTTAGATGTCAAAATAGTACATTGTGCATTAAGGGAGGTAATTACGGAATTACTAACGAGAGTGTTAGAAGCCCGACGCCGCTAGGCGGAGGGCTTTTATGACTCGAGTTAGTATTCCGCTTACCTACCGTGATGCATACAATGTTTTTCATCACACTTGCCGACAAAAAAATAAGTTTTAATAAATAACATTATTAAATGACGTCCTGACATTTCTATTACTCACTAGGGAATTTCACTTTTCTATTACTCCCGCTGCGCGCGCAAACAATGGCGCGCTTAGGCAGCAAGTGTGATGAAAATATATTTACACGACCTTAATGTCACGGCAATAAATACATATTTTTGGCACTTCAACCATAACGATTTTTTCGATGACGTCAATTGTACTCGTACTCTACACACATATTGAATTGTCAAAATGTCGGAATTGATTTATTTGCCGCAGTCATTCATGTACCTACGAATTTTGTGTCGATATTTATTGCACAATTGACCCTTATGTTCGTTGCTGACGTTATTGTTGTGGTCTTCGACTGCCGACTCTATTTTTACACGGGTCTGCCGGCATGCACTTCTGGGCTAGCATAATTCGTGTTTCACATCAACTCGCAGCTACACGTCTCTTTTTAATCGAAAAGAAGCCTGTATCTGCGAGTTGTTGTCAAACACCAGATGCTAAGGCTATCAAATAATTTTATGGCTATTTTAATGGGTTTCTCAATATCGTATCCACTATGATGACCAATGCTCGGTGGGGGTGAGCTGTTTTCATACTAAATGACATATATCACGTGACATTTAGTATGAAAATAGCACACCCTCGCCAAGTATTGATGATGACGCTGCTGCCTGTCATTAACCGCCAAAGAACACTGCAATCCCTTCGAGAATATTGAGGAAAGAGTATAAAACCATATTTTAACAATGATATTTAAAACTTGTAATGTGTTTTTTTATTTATCTCTATTTCATATCATAATACTAGGTAAGGTATGGTGGGGTAAGATGAAACGATTTTAATGGGGTAAGACAAAAAGCCTTCTGACACCAGCAGACGCTGTGCTTTTTATCTTACTCCATTAAAAAAACCGTTTCATTTTACCCCACCTTGCTACTATCATTAAATACGTATTCGAAACATTTGATTTGAACCGGCAGCATACGGTAAGAGTTGATTCGAAGGCAGTTGTTGACAGTATTTAACTTCGCAAAAAAATATGACGTTTGATTGAGGCCTTTAACTATGTAAATTTTTTTTTAAACTACTTTTTTACCTCTTTTTTTATGTAACTGTTGAAGCTTTTTTATGCTGCATGGATTAATGTTGTGCGATTGTGTTTATGTAAAATTTAAAATAAAAACTATATAGGTTTATCTAATTCTATCAGCCTATTTAGCTGGAGGTTCAGGGCTCGAATCCCAGCGTGGGCATTTATTTGTTAATCTGTTGTGTTTGATTTCTATGTAGTTACGTTAATTATCTATTCTTTAATATATATATATTTCGCCGCTTAGTACCCACAACACAAGCCTTAATTGAGGTTTTAGAGACACTATTTAAAGGTGCATTCAGACCAAACGAGCATTCGCTGTTCTATCCCCCACTCTACGAAATTAACGAATCACGTTTTGTGTAACGATCGAATTTCGTAGAGTAGGGGGCTCGAATAGCGAATGCTCGTTTCGTCTGAAAGCACCTTAAGTTGATTTGTTTATCGTCGGGTGAGAATGCAGTTGTGCCATATCCATTTTTAAGCAAAATCGGTTTTTAATGGTTCTTGATAGAATTTTTTTTTTTCGTTTATAACAGTAATCGATTTTTAAAAATTCTTATTTTATACTTTAAAAAAACGTATATTTTTGTGCCATATCCTCAAACCACAATACATAGTGATTACAATATTGTGCCATGTCCGGACATGACACAAATTTACGGTTAACAGCTATTTATCAGTGTGCCAAGCGACTAACCGATCAACATTTTTGTGACATAATCCATTAATCGATTTGATTGTATCGATTCGATACTTTTTTTTACCTAGATTCTCTTTTGATAAATGACAATAAAGAAGGTAGGTTTGATTTATAATGATTTGTGTTATTCATACTTCAAGCTTTTATCTTAATAAGCATACCTGGGATAACTCGGGGCATTTATACGAAAGTGATGTAGCAAAATATTTTATCGACTAAAAATATATCGATGTTACTGTGAATGACAACATCAAAATGTTATTCGGCATAAATAAATATTAGGTACTTACTCTTCAATTTCAATAAAAAAAAAAATTAAAACGGGTAGTGACGCGTTTATTTTAAAATAATTACAATTAATATTAAAATATCAATATTTAAATAGTCATTTTGATTAAAATGACATCTGCATGCTAGTTTTTACTACCTATCTGCAGAGGCCCGATATCAGATATGACATCGAACCTCTGTACTGTAATCGAGAATGTTCAATAAGCACATCTTTTATCATAATTATATCGACATCTTTTTAATCGATATCAAATCCCTATAACTTGCCCCCAGTTATCCCAGGTATGTTAATAAGTTAGTGGTATTAATACCTACATAATATTTATAATTACGAGTACCTAACCATAAATTGTAAGAAATGACATATTATATACAGAAAAAATGACCGAACCCCCAAAAACCAGGACTGGAATCGAACCAGCGACCTCCTGCTTTCCTGCCATGCCATGCTATTTAAGTCCTGGCCACAGGAGGCCTCGGCCACTGTTCCTGAAGTACATATTATATGACATGTCTTTTAATTTATAGAGCGTGTAGTTAAACTGTAATTTTATTAGTTGATAAGAAATAATAACGTTAATATGTCATTCATTAGTAAACGTATTATAAGCTGTTCTCATCGATATTTTTTCATATCGACATTAGCACTAGATATCGTTGAAAAGCTTATCATTTCACAAAATAGAGAAGGTTAAAAAAATGATTCACATAAGTATTGGGAATCAATATTGGCACCATATTCACGTGAATAAGTATGTCTTCATATTCGAGATAAATTATCGTCTTGACATAAACAATTGCTTTTTAATGTCCACCTTTCTTGACATTGCACTAACATTTTGAGACACATCCATAACTTTGTGTCATATCATACATAGCAAGTTAAACATTTTCTTACCAAAATGGATATGGCAATTGTAAAACTGCTTATATCTCATGACTATAATAAGTTAAACATTAATTGTATATAACAAAAAATAGTAAATTAATATACTAAAGTGTCAGTTAAGTTAAATATTGCAAAATTATAAGACATTTCAAGAAATATTTTTTTTTTGTTTCATTTCGCTCTCCTGTAAACCAAGACAAGTGGCGTATAGCACAATTGCATTCTCAGCCGACGTTATATAAAATATTGTGCGTTAATGAAAAAAGATAACTCATAAAATGACTATACAATTTCCCAATCATACACAATTATAATGCTATGACCCGTTACGTATTGCTTAGGATATATCAGTTTCAAGCCCTCGCCAAATACCTGTTACTATCAACCCCACTGCGCAAGTAAACATCTGTTACAACTGACCCCACAGGATCCGCCACAGAGTTGCTACAGCGCACACAAGTCGACGGGCACCCTGCACCCCCCGCCCGTGCCGCCCCCGCCGGCGCAGTACTCCCCTCCCTGCGAGCGAGTCGGTGAGTGTTACAACTGACCCCGCAGGGAGTGTTACAACTGACCCCGCAGGGAGTGTTACAACTGACCCCGCAGGGAGTGTTACAACTGACCCCGCAGGGAGTGTTACAACTGACCCCGCAGGGAGTGTTACAACTGACCCCGCAGGGAGTGTTACAACTGACCCCGCAGGGAGTGTTACAACTGACCCCGCAGGGAGTGTTACAACTGACCCCGCAGGGAGTGTTACAACTGACCCCGCAGGGAGTGTTACAACTGACCCCGCAGGGAGTGTTACAACTGACCCCACAGGCTCCGCAGAGTTGCTACAGCGCACACAAGTCGACGGGCACCCTCCACCCCCCGCCCGTGCCGCCCCCGCCGGCGCAGTACTCCCCTCCCTGCGAGCGAGTCGGTGAGTGTTACAACTGACCCCGCAGGGAGTGTTACAACTGACCCCACAGGGAGTGTTACAACTGACCCCGCAGGGAGTGTTACAACTGACCCCGCAGGCTCCGAGTTGCTACGAAGAGTCGATGGGCAGCCGAAATTGTTGTCATTCTGAAATTTGTTGCAATTTTTTGAACCTAGAAAAAGAGAAATAAAACTATGAAAACGGATAAACTCGCGTATATTAATTAACTTTAACTTAATTTCATAGTTTTTTTCATGAGTAATCCTCGCGGTAACCGAAGAAAATATTACCTAGAAAAACAGTAAATTTTATTTTTTAAATGCCTTCATATCTATAGTCAAACAAGGTCGATATTATTAAAACACCTCATTACTAAACTAAAGTCATTTGTATTTTATATAGCAACGTAGTGATTGATTGTGGTATAATAGTTATTTTTCCACGGACGACTTTCTGCAACAAATTTTTCTGCCGCCGTTCAACTCTTTCCGAACGGTATCGTGTTACAACCCGCCCCGCTGCTTGATTTACGACAGTGATTGACGGGGCTGAGTGAGTGTAACAACTCGCCCCACTGCGAGCTACCACGACGTTTAGAAGTGTTACAACCCACCCCACTCAGAGGTACAACGACGTTGAACAGTTTTGTGTTACAACCCGCCCCGCTGCTTGATTTACGACAGTGATTGACGGGTCTGAGTGAGTGTAACAACTCGCCCCATTACGAGCTACTACGACATTAAGGAGTGTTACAACCCACCCCACTCAGAGGTACAACGACGTTTAGTAGTGTTAGAGACCACCGTTGCTGACATTTTATAGAACGGCATGAACAACGGGGAATTGGTGAGTGTTACAACTCGCAGCCAATGAGAAGCCATTACATTACACTCACTTTGAAGTACATTTTCGCTCTACTCTATAACATTTCCATTCAATAGCCACTTACATACTTTTAAGTGCAACCTATTCGTCTATGGCTGTCTTATTTAGTAAACAATTTTCGAACCTCAGAATCCATTTTGTTGCTCTAAAACTGCGACTCTTTCCTGTACAGGACACCTGAGTACGTATTTTAGCCATAGGTTAATTTTCTCATGCATTCGTGCATTGCTTTATTTTTCATCAAAGAAATAGCAGTTTCGATAGAAAATATCTTCGGTTGACAACCAAAACCCACTAAGTAACAAATACCTACTTGAAATAGAGATCGTATCTAAGTTCTGATTCAATACTGACATAAGAGGTTGCTAAGAGTAGTGATAGCTTTTATAGTGAGTTTTGGTTGTCAGCCGTCGATATGTACTTTTAGGTTAGAAAGTTGTTTACTAGATCAGACAACTAAGAATGAATCGGCCTGCAGCATGTCAGTGGATAGGCTTACCGTGGACTTCTAAATTGGTAAACAAGTATTTTAGTAAGTAATCTCATCTCACAGAGACCAATGCTAGAAAGCGTATTTGTAAGTTCACGATAGACTCGATACATTTAAATGGAATGTTTTGCATCTAATATTCACATTTTTGTGTTAACTACTCATCTTTTTCAGGGATTCCCACATGTGTGAGATATGTTGGAATTTCTAGCCGCAAATATAATATCATAGCCAATTTCAAGCGCCATTTGACCATAGTTTTGAAGGGACAAACTTATTTTTTTAGCCAATCTTACGGACTGGCCCCTTTGCGAGCGAAAAAGCTATGAGCTATCGACTCGAAACGAACAATAAAGGACCCCGGGCCTAAAGTATGGAAAATGTGGTTTCAGTTAAATCTTCTGAAATTTTGATATGTTATAGATTTCAGTGCCCTGAACAAAAAACTCTATGGGTGCTACCACGGTTTCCGGGTCCCTTTCCATGTTCTGCTCGATTTTGTACCAGATAACAAAGTAGTACTTAGTTCAACTTCGGGTCTATTTATTTAAACAATTGACATTAGTTTGAACCTTTTTTGTGATAATGCTGGTTAGGTAAACACATAAAACGTCTACATACAATGCCGGCTGAGTTCAGCAATCGGCCACAATGAATACACACCCGGGACTCGTTGTTGAACTCAGCCGGCATGTTGTTCATAGATTCTCTTAACGAAATAGCAGATCGAATTTTTTCTTCGTTGTTTTCTGGTAGGTATCCGCCGCAGTGCACGAAAAACAACAGCATTATTACATACGAGGCAATGTCCTCTATTTAAAAGTAGCGCCATATTTTCTAATGTTTGAATGAGTTCATATTTTACAATGTTAAGTAGGTATATTATAGAATAACACATTTAGCTATAAACGATAAGTCAATCACGTGCGTATGAAGTTGACATTGTAGACGTTTTATGTCTTTAACTAACCAGCATTATCATGAAAAAGTTTCAAACTAATGTCAATTGTTTAAATAAATAGACCCGAAGTAGAACTAAGTACTACTTTGTTATCTGGTACAAAATCGAGCAGAACATGGAAAGGGACCCGGAAACCGTGGTAGCACCCATAGAGTTATTTGTTCAGGGCACTGAAATCTATAACATATCAAAATTTCAGAAGATTTGACTGAAACCACATTTTCCATACTTTAGGCCCGGGGTCCTTTATATTTAAGAAATCCTTATGAGCTCTCATTGCTAGCGGAGTGAAGGATTGTTAGTTTCTGTTTTAGTTTATTTCATTGGTTATATTATAATATTAATATGTATTTTAATGTATGTATGTAGTTAGTTCGTGTATATATTTGTGTATGTGATATATATATGTTTTTGTTCATATTATTTAACTAGATAGATGTAGCACCGCCCACAATCTCTGCTTTGCCTTAAGGTTGACTGGTAGAGAATGCCTCATGGCATTAAGTTCGCCTTTTGTACGTTAAGTTTTACTTTTGTGCAGTAAAGTTTAAATGAATAAATAAATAAAAGATAACCGCTCCCGTGTAAATAAATAAGACACGGAGATGTTTATTGTTACTCGCTTAGCTATTATGAGCTATAAATATTGCAGAAACACTTTTGTTCACACGGATATTTTGGCAGTTTCTATAGCCGATAGCTCTTTACTCACTCGCGGTGAGACTAGTGCATTACCCCCTTATTCATAAACGTCTGCTAACTTAACAAGCCGCTAAGAATCGTTTGTCCCTTTCGGTCTTAACAATGTGTCTATAAGAGCAAAAGTGACAAACGATTATTAGCGGCTTGTTAAGTTAGCAGAAGTTTATGAATAAGGGGGTTAATCTTTAAGTTATTGAGTTTGTTCGCTTTCTGCATTAACAAAATCGTGTCGTCTAACTATTGTCATCTGTAACCGCTCATTTTCACCCGTCAGATTCACACATAACAAAACTAACAGCAGGCGAGGACGCCGACGAGCGTGACGCGATGCAGCTCTGGTTTGAGGCTCGGTGGGCGCGGCTGGTGGCGCAGAGGAGGGCGAGGGAGCCCCGGAGAGACGCCAGGGTGGCCCGGCTGGAGCGGCGGCTGTCGCGACCACTGTCAGGTATGTGTGTCTTGTGTCAGATTGTACAGCGAGCGTTGCGAGGGATTTTATTAGTGTATTCATCGCGATATTTAGAGTATTAAATGTTATTTAATTACCATGGTGAGTGTTCTGAAGAGTTATTTTCCCTGATCCCGCCTTCTCCTTTCCGTTATAAAACCACACGTGCCGGTTTGCGGTGTTTCCGCATACCTATAAGTTGGGACCCTTTAAACGAAGCGTGAAGAAGCATCTAGCGGGCCAGCAAGGCGGTGGCAACTAACAGGTTACTGATTGTCTCCTGTTCGTTGCCGCCGCGATTTGGGCTCTACTTTTCACTTACGATCAGGTGGAGTAAAGCCACTTTGTTGTGCCAACATAAAAATAAATAAAAAAAAATTAACCTGGATTCAGCATGGTTTCAGAGATAATCCAAAATATTTCGGAATAAGTTTTTCTGACTGTTCGGAATTGTATCATCTGTTTAGCCTTAATCAAAACATAAATCACAATCACGCAATTATGTTACGAAAGTTAGTCCTACTAATTATATTGTATACGCTAGTTAGTTAGTTTTACTGGGCTTTTTCCGCAACTCGACATCCATTGTGCCTTTTTTGCGTGATAGCGAGGTAGCCCTATTCCAACCGTCCAAGCTCCTCCACGAAACTCAGTGTGTTTCAGGTTACTGAATGCCTCCTTTAGTGTGTTTGGAGTCCCTAAGTGCCTACTCCTGTATACCTCTACCTTACATTCTAGAAGAATATGTTTTGTTGTTTCCTCCTCTTCCATGCAGGCTCTCCACATAGAGCTAACGTGCCAATCGCTAACGCTAATGAAATGAAACGCAACTCTCTTTGTCGCACTAATAAATAATCATCAATAAAAAAACCGGCCAAGTGCGAGTCCGACTCGACTGCAAAGACTTATATATGGTTTTATCATGGATGCCATTTTCAGAACTGGATCAAATTAAAATGGGACTAATAAGTCGATTTGTGTACGATGTCCTGAGATATTTATAAATGTATATTTAACGACCAGACATCGGATTCCGTGGGGCAAATCCTCTTGACAGCTAGGGACTTCCTATATCGATAAATGATTAGTCTTAAATACTAGTGATCACACATAGGTTTGCTTGTAAAGTATTTTATTTATTAAAAGAGTATAATTCAATAAAATAACAATTAAAATGTCTCCTTCTTATTGGAAACGTTTTTAAAATTTTATTCGTCACAATTACTTTCTTCATAACTGTCCCATCTTTTATTGTTGAAGCTTAGACCCGCGTTAAATTACTCCAGGTTGCTTTTTAAGCAAGTCTTCTATTTTTTGATTGCGCATTATTTATTTTCACTCATAAATATAAAATGATTAAAGATGCTAAGTGTGACTTTCATACTTGTCTCCAGACCAATACATAGTTACCAAAAATACATACAATGTTGGAGACAGTCACTAGTATGTAGAACTAGTATCGATAAATGAGTTTATCGATATAGGAAGTCCCTAGCGGGCAAGAAAATTCGCCCCACGGAATCCGATGTCTTTAAATGACTTGTGTTGTTGCAGCGGAACAGCAGGCGGCGACGGTGGCGGAGCTAGTACAAGTGTCCGCGCAGCGCGACGCGCACCAGGCACTTCTGGCCGCCGACAGGTAGGCTCCACTATTGTAGGGTATTAAACCTTTAAAGTCAAAGAAAAATGATTCTGTATTCAAATCACGTACCTATGTATCATGTATCTAACGCTATACTTAATAACTTAAGAAAGACTGGACTTACCTATTCATAAATTACACTGAACATCCCGAATGTTACCTACACTGGATTGTAGTCTGTTGATTACCTACTGTTGCATGTGTTGTGTACCGAGCTATCGTTAAATTTTATTCTTAGAGCGCATCGCCTTCAAACTGCTTTGCAGTTTGGCGAATTTTAAGTTTAAGTACACTTTTGTTATTTTCTATTATTAAATAAAAAAATGCTAATGCTAAATATGCGCAGTGTTAAGAAAAGCGTTTCTGGGCACAATTGAACAATTGTTTTTGGGGGCCTTTTTTGCGTTAGACGTCCGTGTTATATATGGTCGCAGGTTCTAATATAAAAAACGCTCTTCAGAAGACGCAGTGCTGCAGGCAGCGGAGTTGGCGATTAGACGCCATCTTGTTCGAACGTCACTTCAGAGGGCACGGCCAAGAGTTCGGGCCACTTCGGGAGAGGTCGGGCACTTCGGGACTCTTCGGAAGGCGTCGGCAGGTTTCGTTTTAAATGCGTAACAGAAGGCACTGGTCTCACTGCGAGCTACTAAGGTATGAACTGTCGGCTATAGTCACGAACAAAACATACGCATTCCCGTTGTAAGAGACACGGCGATACTCGCCCAGCTATCAGCTATCACCGCCGAGTATCGCCGTGTCTCTTTTATTTACACGGGAGTGCGTATCTTTTGTTCGTGTTTATAGCCGATAGTTTGTAGCTTACTAGCTCGCGCTGAGATGCCTAACAGCGGTCGGGACTACGGGAGTGAAACTTTATGCTTTTAGTGTAACTTACAATGAAAATAACTTTCGAAAAATTTTATTACCACTTAATAGAGTCGAAAAGTGATAGGTATTTGTTGCATGTACTAAGTGCCAATAACATTCGTGTTTTTTGGACGCAATTGTTTGTTCCTATAGGGATCGATTTCAATTTTGAATTTATTAATTTTGAGTCAGTTCTACTCAGAATCATGAGCTCTTTCGATCCCAAAACGGAAAAAAATGTCTTAAACTTTCCATAAATTTTTCGGATTTCTTCCTTTGTTACCGCCATACAAAGTGTATGGAAAATGGTAACAAGTCCATGGAACATTTTTTTTCCCCATTGAGATCAAAAGAGCTTGTGATTCTGAATAGAAATAACCCAAAATTTATTTATATTGGGTAAATTACTTACCCAGAAATTGAAAATTATGAAAATGGTAAAAATAAAAAGAAATGCTCTAGTACGTTTTTTTTTATATGTCATGTATTTAAATTAAATATAAAAATGTCATGTAAAGTTTTACTCCCATATTTTCGATGACTGTAGTTAAGTAGAGTACGGACTAAGTATAATATACATATTATGTGAAAAGCCAAAACTAAAAAAACTTTGTATTTTGTGTCGCTTGTACATCTGTGATGATAACTAAAGGTCTAGGTCGACTTGGTTCCGTCTCTATATTTTTTTGAAGAAAAATAAGAACGGAACTAGGATGATAGGATTCATTCTAGCCTATATTAGATATGGCTAACGGGTCGCTTTATGTTGAAAGTGCTCCAAAAGAGGTCCTCGTAACGGATTGAAATATGACGAGCTATTTTGTATTTAATGATATTTTAGAATGAAAAATTGATAAAATATATAATCTTTATTAATATTAGACCTGTAAAGACTACTTTCAGTATTTTTTTTACTCATGTCTCGAAAAGGCCTAGACTTGTATACAATTTACATTTTACGTGACAAAGTGACATTTAGATTTAATTTTATTTTAGCGAAATTAAGTGACAACAGTCACTAACATTTTAGTTAAATATTTCTTTAGCCAAATGGCATTTATTGTACATCACAACTTAATAGACATTGTCTATGAAGCATTTTTTGTTTTAATATTATTATATTATTTTAACAATCACGGTATTTTATATATTATAGAGTTTTCTTGTTGTTTAAATCTGTTCTTCCATTTTTGTTAAACAAATCGTGTTTTTACAAACTTGACATTACCATAAATCAAAAGTTTAGTAAGCTTTTTTTCAACTTTTGTTAAATTAAATAATCAATATTTGTTATGAAACTCAAACTCCTATCCCCTTAATACATAAATGTCTCCTAACTTACGTCGCTAATTATTTGTTCCTTTCTATCTTATCAATATGTCAATAAGACAGAAAGAAACTTTTGCTCTTATGGACACATTGTTAAGACCGAAAGGTACAAACAATTAGCGGCTTGTTAAGTTAGCAGACGTTTATGAATAAGGGAGTTAGTTTGTACGTTTAAACTGTGTAGTTTAGGGAAAAGGAACCATAAAAGACTTATTAATTCAAAAAATGCCATTCTGAAATCGTCTACGATAAGCGATAAGTATAAGTATCGGCACGAGGGTTGAGGTCACGCACACATCAACATGTCATGTAAACACACGGGGAATTTGAAATTAGTGTTCTTTTTTCGTACTGACTGCAAACCCAATTGCAACTATAAGATTTACCAAAAAGTTTATTCAAGGGATTTGCTTCAATATTTCGACGCAAGTCATTTATTCATTCACTACATTTTTTGCAATTACTACTTCATTTGGATGTGTGTGTAATAATTCATCTCAACTCTCGTGCCGATACCGATAATAAATGTATGAGAATTACAGACTCGAACGAACAGTCACGTGACCATTTCCATATTGGTCACGTGACTTATCGCTTATCGTATACGATTACAGAGTGGCATCTTGATGCTTAGCCAAGTTGCCAATCGCTAAAGCTTAGAAGCGTATCGTAGTTTTCTTTCTCTGCCACTTTTACATATTAGTGCGACAAAGACAGTTAGCTGCATTTCGTTTACGATTGACGATTAAGCGTTAGCGATTGGCAACTTGACTAAGCACCTGCAGTTTATTTGATGATGGATCATTTTCGCTAACATAACTGTTTATGAGGTTAATCTGGGTTAAAAGCTAAACGGGCTGAATGAATTATGACAGTAAAATAAGAGGACTCACTGTAATTGTACTTTTATTTTAACAAAACCCTTAATATACGGCCCATACTTAGGTGTCTTATTTAGTAAACAACTTTGTAACCTACAATCTACGAACAAATAAAACATGGAAGCCGCACGCCACAAAATTGGTTAAATTTTAGTTGGCTAGTGTCACCCCCTCTTCAATGCATCACGGTAATGAATTTCAATATCAACCTATAACAACTTAAACCGCCATTTAAAAATAGTTGTGATCGGTCCATCAAAGTTTTGATTGGCGATATTCTATAAACATTTGTCAAAGATGTTGCGCCAAAATATGCGCGGTGTTAAGAAAAGCGCTATGTCCTGCCCATCTTGGCACAATTGAACAATTGCTTTTGGGGGCATTTTTGAGCTGGCGTTAGACGTCCATGTTATATCGATGTCGCAGGCGGATTGTATAATCCGCCGTATTACAATACGCCTAGCCGTATTACAAAACAGCCCTGTTTTGTAATACGGCGGATTGATGATTAGCCGGATTGTTATTCCGATACGTTCTTCAATATGGCGGCCCACGTTTAGCCGTATTGAAAAACTATTCCGATTGTAGGGTGACCATACTTACAAAATAAAACAATGTGGAATTTGAAACATTTTTACTTATAAAGAAAAATCGAACAAAAATAATCTTAATTGTTAAGTAACCAACATTAGGTACTTATTTATAGTTATAGGTATCTGCTATAGGTATCAGTTATTTTTAAATTACAATTCACAAGATACAGCCATCAAAAACATGTGTAAATGTAACATTTTTAATAAGAAGAATCTTACTACAAAAACCTTCTTAATCAATATTTATTAATTGTTAAGTAACTAACATTACCTATTTTATGCTAACAAACATTTTCAAAAGACAATTAAATCACAATTCTCAAGATACCGCTATCTAAAAACATGTGTAAAATATTAATAAGAAAAATCTAACTACAAAAAATCTTCTTAATGATATTCATTAATTGTTAAGTAACTAACATTACTTTTATTTATGGTATCAGTCATTTTTAAATCACAATTCACAAAATACTGGCTGTATTTTAAAAACATGTGGAAATGTTACATTTTTAATAAGAAAAATCTAAGTAAAACAATCTTCTTAATGTAATTAAATTAGGTTCTTAAGTAACATTAATTTTATTTGTGGGATCAGTCCTTTTTATACTAAAAGTTTTTAATTACAATTTAGAGGGCACAGTCATCTAAAAACAAGAATAACATTCAACTAAACTTTAATAGAATCACTGACAGTGATTGTGCACTTAAAAAAAACATCATTGAATGTAAGCTTTGAATCATTCTACCTATTTGCACTAGTGTTATACAGCTCAGAAGGCTTTCTGAGCTGTATAAGTAGCGCAACTAAAATGATTCAAAGGAAACATTAAATGATGTATTTTTTAAGTGGGCGATTGCTGCCAGTGGACAAGATTCACATCTGGGTTTATCCTGACTTACGGTAATTAACATTTCTAATGTATTTTTAAACTTAAAATACCACTTACCTTGTGAATTTCCATCAAAGTATCGCCTACATCCATAACATCGTATTTATTATACCAGTAATATTGGGTAGCATTCCGCCAAACACCGTCATTCATGGCTACTTTGGCGGATTTTATGTGATCTATAACCTCAAAAACTCTCTCTTTGGCCCAGGGTTTTTTTAATGTTCCGCTTTGAGAATTATAGAAGTTGCTTAGTTGTTCATCAAAGTTTTTCTTAAATTCACTGTATTCGCACATACTTAACACTTTTTCGTCATTTATTCCACGATTAACTTGTAAATTTACAACAACACTCTCGGCAAACGACGCCATTTTTGTTGTTATGACAGGCAACGCCGCGAGTGTCAAAAATGGGAACCAAAAACTGACAAAGCGGCGGCTCATGACTCGCCGTATTACAATATGGCTAGCCGCATTGAGTAACGTTTGGCGCCGAACACAATCCGCCTGATTTTCATTTAGCCGTATTCAATCCGGCTAACCGTCAATCCGCCGTATTACAAAACAGGGCTGTTTTGTAATACGGCTAGGCGTATTGTAATACGGCGGATTATACAATCCGCCTTCGACATCGATACCTCCTACGTATACTGGTGCAAGTGACATTTTTACCATTTTCGTTATTTTGCATATTTGGGTTCAAAATACTTATGTCTACAAGCTATAAAATTTTTGTGGCGAAATTACCGCTAGTTTTTGAAATAAAGTGGCGTATACTGATATAACTAGCACCTTTTTTTGGTTCGAACGTCGTATACTAAGCTAAGTGACTTGTACCACTATACGCAGTACACTTATCGCCGCGGGCGGAAGTTATACCAGTATGCGCGAGCAACAATCTAAAATCTACACATAAAAGTAGGCTCTATTGTTTATTATTTAGCAATATTGTTGTTATTTGATTAGTTGTTATGTTAAATCAAATGAATTATGCGTACCTAACCTACCTACCTAACTAAATATAAAAAAAATAGTAGATTACTGCTTGCCAGCTAAGCAGAGCTAATATAGATAGCTGAATATTAGCAAGGCCGAATACGAATACGAATACGAATCTGGCCAGCAATTAGGTAGTGTGTTTTTCAAATATGTAATAACACAGCAAAAGGGACAAACTATGTTTATCGGAACGCTAAGTCAAGGAGTAAGAATATACCGACGGCTGCTCATAAGCATACATATTCTTTGCGAGCCGATATTAAGAATTGTAATCACTAAATGAAATCAGAGCTTACAATATTCCCTTTGGTCCATGTTGAATAACAAGTGGATAATATTCGTAACCATTTAAATTGTTTTCTAATTCATAATATATATAATGTCTTTAATAATATCGTCTTCTCAAACCTACCACCAGTATTGGATGGACGAATAAGTCTGATAGCCCAGACAGTAAAAAAGTATATCAGCTACTAATAAAGACATTGAATTTTGACATACTTACCTACACTAAAACGAAAGAAGCCTACTTAGTAGTTCCAATATATACTTCTTTTAATTTGAGTCTTTAAATCATTACTAAGTAGTTACGTCTTACTGTACGCACCTAAGAAGTATTGAAGTATGGCATCGATTTGATGTATATATTTATTTTTCTCAAACATGCAATGAAATGTTGTAGTTAAGTGCCAAAAAAGTGGCCGGGAAGTAGCTCGTTGCCGGCCTAGGCCGGCAAGTACCTCTTTTTTAATTTTCATTTGACATAGGGTTGTGACCTGGCATCTTGGCTTTTAGCCAATCATCATCATCATCATCATCATATCAGCCGAAAGACGTCCACTGCTGAACATAGGCCTCCCCCAAAGATTGCCACAATGACCGGTCCTGCGCCACCCGCATCCAGCGGACTCCTGCGACCTTCACCAGGTCATCGGTCCACCTTGTGGGGGGCCTACCCACGCTACGCCTTCCGGTACGTGGCCGCCACTCAAGAACCTTCCCGCCCCAACGGCCATCGGTTCTACGCGCAATGTGCCCCGCCCACTGCCACTTCAGTTTAGCGATTCGGAGAGCTATTTCGGTTACTTTGGTTCTGCTGCGGATGGTCTCATTTTTAATCCGATCACTTAGCCAATAATTATCTGTAAGTAATATAAGTATAAAAAAAAGATTGGCAAATTTTTGCAGTTATAATTAGGTATTTAAATTATTTCATTTAAAATAAATGTATAATAACTACTCAAAATAATATTTAAAAAGCAGTATTATACGGCGCGATCTGTAGGCCCCGATCACTGCATGCGATTAATTGGACCCAACCGACCGCGTCGTCTAATACCGCTTTTTTAAATAAAAAATTTGCAACTTTCAAACAGGTCAATCTTAAAAAAAAATGAGGTGTCGGTGTCGTATTTGACTTTTGTTGTGTTTCAAAGACTTAGTTACGTAGTTGACTTATAATTTCTTAGAAAGAAGATACATTTTTTTGTTTAATTTCATTGCATGTTTGAGAAAAGCATTATACATACCTCGGCCATGAAGTGACGGGTTGCCGTCCGAATACTATCCGGCCTCGCTTCGCTCGGCCGTCTACATATATTCGGCCGGCAACCAGTCACTTCCCGGCCTCGGTAGTAATGTACTATTGTAAAAGCAACGCCGAAATATTTATGTTGATGTTATTTCTTCAACTGTTATATTGCCTTTTGATGTTGTAAGACATGTCTTGATCACTGGAAATTAAAACCATGTGTTTGTTTCAAGACTTTCTTCCAGTAACCATTAATCCGGTAGGACACTAAGAATAATAAAAAATATGCTTATTTAAAAATGATGGTAAATCAGTTTATTTTTTTATTTTAAGCGTTTGTTTTTCTTTGTATTTATATACTTTTAGACTTCCTGCAATGCCCATAACATACAAAAAAAGCTTCAACGTATACTGGTACATGATTAATCAATTTAGGCGTATACTGGTACAAGTGACAAATTAGGCGAAAACTAATCAATAAAAAACATCAGAGCAACAACTCCGGTTTGTTTAGATATTTACGGAGCATGATACAAAATATACATCAAAGGCACTTAAAATTATATCCGTGTTCATCGAGTCATAATATACTACGTATACGGTAGTTGTCTCAGTTCATCAAAAACAAGAACTCGTAAATTTCACGTATACTGGTGTAACTACCATTTTTTCAAAAACTACTATTTATTTAAAAAAAGTAAATATGTAGATTGTATTAAAATGTATTTGTTATAAATTCTTGAAAATATCATGAAATTATTTCATTGTATGAGCTAGTTACAGAACTTTGTACCTTTGAGCAGCTCTCCTGGAAAATGATGATTTTGCACTTGCTACAGTATACGTAGGAGGTATCGATATATGGTCACGGCCTACAATACATATTTTGGCTCTAAAACTCATATGTTTTTGGATTCTACTGACGATTGCTGCAAGTCCAGCAGTGGACTGAATGTGGGCTCATTATAATGGAAATAGCAACTGTCAGAGCGCAGTTTTAGGTTACAAAGTGGTTTCCTAGATAATGTATCTAAGAATGAATGGGCTTATACACATAGGTAAACTAAAAGACTAACTAGACCTGGACGCTTAGCCAAGTTGCCAATCGCTAACGCTTAGTAGCGTATCGTAGTTTTCCCTCTCTATCACTTTCATATTAGTGCGATAAAGACAGTTAGCTGCCTTTCGTTTACGATTGACGATTAAGCGTTAGCGATTGGCAACTTGTCTAATCACCCTGCTTGAATATTGGGAAATAATGAAAGAATGGCAGAAAATAGAACTTTTAAGGCCGAACCACAGCGAATGCGTATGCAAAACGCGTGCGATTTAAATTATAAATAAATAAATGTCTTGACATCTTACACAAGCCTTAATTTGCGCTTGGTACCCACATCACAAGCCTTAATTGAGCTTACCGTGGGAGGTCTATTAGTGTAAGATTTCCCAAGATATTTATTTATGACTTCGTAAGAAAGTCACGTGATCATTTTCATACATGATTATGGTCACGTGACTTATCGTATACGATTGCAGACTGTCGTCTTGCAAATATAACAGTCAGTGTAGCAGCACCTACGAACAAATAAAACATGGAAGCCGCACGCCATACTAAATTGCCTTTCAAAAACGGTCCTAATTTTTAGTTGACAAATGTCATCCCCTCTTAACATCACGGTAATGAATTTTGTACCAACCTATAAAAACTTAAACAGCCATTTAAAAATAGTTGTGATTGGTCCGTCAAAGTTTTGATTAGCTATATTCTATAAAAAATTGTCAAAGGTGTTGCGCCGAAATATGCGCGGTGTTAAGAAAAGCGCTATGTCCTGCCCATCTTGGCACAATTGAACAATTGTGTTTGGGGGCATTTTTGAGCTGGCGTTAGACGTCCATGTTATATATGGTCGCAGAGCAGCACTGTTATCCTGGTATCGAAGAGTTTTTGACTGGTGTTTACTTAGATGTGATTGGTCAACCGAACGGTGTGCTAGATATGCCAAATGAGTATATTTATATTGTATAGTTATATGTATACTGTAGGCTTTACTAACACAAAATTATTATTTGATGTATTGTCTGATTTGTATCAAAATCGGTGATAAATATTATACATGGTGTTTCCTGAATCAGTAATAAAATAACCACACACCGTATACACAGTGTTCGCGAGCATTGCGAAAGATTGTAACTATGCATTCTAGACATCAAAATAAACAAAAAATATTATGAGACCTAATGTCAAATTCCACAATTTTTTTTTTATATAAGGTTATTTAAAAAGTCGATGAGGTTATAAACAGAGATTGTAGGACTGGGGCTATTTCTCGAAAGCTTGGAACTTGTAATACAAGCGGAAGTCCCTATCTAATTAATAGTGTTAAAAAGAGATTTCGAGAAACGGGCCTCTGGTAGGCGATCTTGTAATAATAAACGTAAATTTATGCCACGATTTCTTTCAAATCATGCGTGACCATAGTTCTTTTGTGTTAGTAAAGGTATAAATCTGTTTTTATCGTAAGTGTAAAAATTAACGCACGGGTGACTGAGGTAAACGATATTTTTTTATTGGGCTTCGCTTTTGATGTATAAATCGCTTGACGAATTCCAATTAAGTAATACTTACTTGAAATTTAATAAAGCTCGTATCACTTCCGATTCTGTACAGACATACGAGGTTGCTAAGTAACCAGTAGTTTCAAATAGATCCGAATGGGAAACATTGTAGCCATTGAAAGCCTCAAAATCACCACATTCACAATAGATGCTATCAATAGGCTATGTAAAGTTTTCTGACGGTATGAATATTATATTTTTCCCTGATAGCCGTCATCTTAAGGTTTTTAAAGAAAATTCGGCTTTTTTATTTTTATGTCATTGCTAACAATCTTTTTTTAAGTGAGTGAAATGACGTATGTGCAGTTTTAAGGATGAACAGAGCCTAATGCTTTCGTCCGCAACAAGTACAATGAAATAGAAAAAATAAATGATGAATGATACGAGTGACATTGACAGATTTTTTTTCCTACTTTATTCTACTAGTAGCTGACGAACGTATTCATCCACAAAACTGCACAAATGTCACCTCACTCACTTAAAAAAAGAACATCAACAATTTACAGGAAATAAAAATAATAGAGTAGTATTTTCTTGAACCTTAAGATGACGGCTATCAGGGAAAAATATAATATTTATAACTTCGAAAAACTTTAAATAGACAATTTCTGTTCGTACCTAAACACATCTTAAACTTAGTACTTTACTGTGTATATATATTTAGCTAATCAACTATAGTTATAATTAAGATTCTCGATCGTTGTGTATTTGATTTCCTAACAGTTTTTACCCCATTATGATTGATATTTTACAACTTTTTGATTTCTGTATGTCTCTTAATCGATTCAGTATTTTATTATTTTTATTAGAGTCCTTTCTAAACATATTATTTTAAAATATTAGGAACAGATTTTTGCCATTTTGTTTACGTAAAAATATGTAATTTTACCATAGTACCATAATTCCGACGTATGGCACGCAATGATAGGTTGCAAAAGTTTATTTATTTTTGTTTCAATTAATTTATTGAATAGTACATTGGGCCTATATTGTATCTATACTATAGCCACTTTTGAAAAAAATTAAGAAAACACGTATGCAGACAGTAGATAGACGTAGGCGGGCAATGTTTACAGGAAGTAAATAGAATTAATATTTGCCTACTTTGCCCTCTTAATATTTACTAGTGACTGTACACCATTCCTTCATAAATTTGTAATCTAAGTATATAACATAGCATGATCTATTTTTATATATGCTATCGCGGCATGGTATATATTGTTAAATTACGGACTGAAAAGGGAGTTACGGATGTGCATTATAGCTTAAGTGCTGCTTCCGTGTTTCAACGGAAAAATACATTTTTTTTACCCAGAATAAAAAGTTATTCTCATGTAACAAAATTACAAAAAAATAACAAAGGGACATTTTAATGCATTAACAACTATAGAGGATATTGTAATGACATGAATGTGTGCGTATATATTACAAGTTATTTTTGTAATATGTCATAAGAAAAATCTGTTAACTTGCATTATATAATATTAAGGGAGCACGTGTTATCGAAAGATGTGCCCCTTTTCATTCGGTTTATTACAGCTTAGGTGACAGCTTAGTAATATTAAAATTTGTAGATACCTACTTGTACAATTGTACTTTTAATCATTGGAATAAGATAAAAAAAACATCCGCAAGCTTAATAATCTACAAATAATGACTAGTAACGTAAAATACCAGGCATATGTGCTAAAATATAACCCTTTAACAAATATGCAATAAAAATGCAATAATCAGATTTATATTTAGTAATACACAATCGTAAATAAGAGAGTCATATTTTGATGTCGTAGTAATATAACATTGATACTAGTTGGGGTATTTTTAAACCCATATGGAAAATAAGTAACCCAATTTAACAGTTTTGTATGCCAGTATAGAAGACTTTTAACTTCCAATAAAAAATCACTTCGCTCATCGCTTAACTTGATTTACAACACTTGTGTATGTATCTAGTAAACGGTGTAACTGTAAACAATAATTATAACGGTAATTCCTCGTACTTCATCTGTTGACAAACAACACTTTTTTTTCCCCTAACAGTATCTATAGAGTAGTCCAGTTTTAAAGCCAAAAAAGTCGTAAAAAGGGTCCTAATTTAATATTTTTTAAATCGCTACTGATCCTAATATTAATAAGGCTCGCAATATAAAAAAAATCGTATGATATGGTGATATCTAAACCTCGCTGGAAATACTAAACCACCCGGTAGTTTAAAAGCTATAATATATTCCTGTCCTTATGTTGCCCAGGTAATTATTTGAACGGATATAGTTAACCTTTAAATAGGCAAATTAAAAAAAGAATCGTTCGATCTAGCCTCCTCGCCATTGTGTAGAGCAGAAGATTCTGACTTAAAGAGAAATACAAAAAGTAGGTCGAAGACTATGTTCATTGTGACGAACATTGTCAATAAGGGTTATACCAATAATAAATAAGATACAATACTTGTACCGAGTAAACAATGTAGATACTTATACCTAGTTACTTGATGAGATGCTTCTGCAAAAGGTATACCTAGTGAAATGACATTAGAAGAGAATGACCATTCGACACCAATAGCACCATGTGAGTGTTTTGAAGAAGTTGACATAATAATTTTATTAATAGTTTTAATGAATGAGGATCGCGGCAGGTGGAGATTGTTTATTTTAAGACAATTTTTAGGTCACTGAATCAAAACAATTAGTTTAAATATCCACAGCTTAAAAATAACGCAATCTCAAACTAATAAGTGTTGTCTACATTTGCAATGGACAAAGTAAGCAAGAATGCAAAACTTGCACGCAAGATTGATTGGGTAAGCATGAGTACTGGAACGAAAAAAATATTACACACATTTGCCACCACCAAAGCATCTATTCAATGCATTTTTAGTAGTGTAGATTAAGTTTATTCGTTATTAATTCGATGGTTCCGTATCAGTCATTTAGTGTAACTTTTATTCGTTTGTCAACTTTCTTATTTCCGAGTTTAACTTTCAAAACAACTAAACGAAATAAAATGTTACCAAATAGACGCTCGCAAACATAGTTATTATTTTTTTACTGAAAAAAAATAGACATAACGTGGCGCTGAGAAAGGACAGGAAACTAAATAATCGCTTGTCTCTTTCTAGCAAATGTTCAGCGAGAGGGATGAATTATAAATTTATAATCAATTTAATTCGCGAACATGTACCACGAACATGCAATATTGAAATGAACAAAGTAAGTAAGTATTTTATAGGTACGCTATTTTGGGAATGTAAATATATGTATAAATATTCATAATCATTATAAAAGATATTGTGCTACATTTATTATCTTCTTACAAGAATGTCATACTGACAAAAGGATTAGATTTCTGTGGCGTTTTTTTTTTCAACTCCGTAATCACTAACGCACAGTAGATCGAAATGAATAAAAAATGGACATTCGCATTTTTTTCTAAAAATCCTATTTTAAAAAATGCTCTTCGGTTGAAAATGATATGAGGAATAAAAAATGCTATATAATTTTTTTCAAAATGAGGCTTATTTTAAGCAGAAAAAAATAAAATGTGTTTTTTTTTGTATGAAACTGAAAAATAGGTATCTTATTTTAAGAAAACCGTAACCGATCCCGCTTTCAAACCTTTAGAATATCATTGTCCTACTTTAGAACAGTAGAAAATAGTTAAAACCTTGTCTCAGTAGGTGCCCGTTTTTGTTTTATAGTCAAATCAAAAGTCGGTAAATACAACATTTTTCTTAGTTGACTATTTTTTTATTTTCGTTAAAAACGGTATATTCATGACAATTTAGTATAAAAATAAAATATTTGTGACATTTTATTAAGAATAAATACAATTTTTTATAAGAACATTGCATTGAAATAGAAACATTTACTGCGGTGATTTTATTGATAGTAAACATATAGCTAAAATATACTTGAAATCAACAATTACAAGTATAATCTTTTTACTACTATTATAGTTAGTAAAAACGTCGCAATAAACGTTTGATATCAATGTCTTAATTTTTAACCATTTTCTTGAGAAAACTTGTATTTATCTGTATGAAAATATCATAAGTATTTTATTTTTATACTAAATTGTCATGAATATACCGTATTTTTATTGAAATGAAAAAAATAGTTAACTAAGAAAATGTTGTATTTACTGACTTTTGATTGGACTATAAAACAAAAACGGGCACCTACTGAGATAAGGTTTTAACTATTTTCTACTGTTCTAAAGTAGGACAATGATATTCTAAAGGTTTGAAAGCGGGATCGGTTACGGTTTTCTTTCTACGGGAAATTTTTTATTCCTTGTATTATTTCCAACCGAAGAGCATTTATTAAAATAGGATTTTTAGAAAAAAATGCGAATGTCAATTTTTTTATCATTTCGATCCACTGTGTAACGCTTTCATTTATGTTTCTTTGATTTAATTAAACTTTGCAGTACGTATTTAACTGAAAATACTTAAACCGTCCTTCAATTGTAATTTACACAACATACTTCGTAAAACCGTTTAAACTCCCATCTAAAATCAACTTTACCTTACCAATGACAAATTTGCCCCAGGGCAGAGTAGGATCCATTCAATGATCGTGGAATCAATAGTGACAAATGGAAAGATACATTTACCCTACGCTTCACTTATGTCAAAATATGAGTGACAAGTTTAAATCAGTTCCCGTTGTCTCTATAAGGTTATATTTTGTAAGTTTCAGAAGGGCCGAGTTTTTTTAGGTACCTACTATGACTACTTACTCCTAATTGGTTATGTAATAAGTTTTTCAGATTGTACAGTCATCATCAGATATATCGTAGCTTATGGAGCGTTGAAAATATCTGAACACGCCTTTATTGCCAAAAGAAAAAAATCTTTATTGACTGTAAACCTAATACATCGTAGTGTCGTCCCTTTCAAATCAATATGCGTGAGAAAAAGGGACGACACTACAATGTTGCCACTTTTTAATTTCTACTCTTTTTTGCCACACTGTATTTGGGTACAAAATAATGCAACTTAAAGTAAAGTGACATAGAGGCGTGTTCAGATATTCTAGAGCGCTCCGGACGGTACGATATATCTGATGGCGTCTGTACTTGCTGCAAAATTATCGGGCGACTGAAGTCGTGCCATCTGTGTTATACTTGGTAGCACCAGGTAAGAGTGAAAGAGAGCAATGATCTTAACTCACTCTTATAGTCTTACCCCCTTATTCATTAAAGTTTGTTAACTTAACAAGCCGCTAATAATTGTTTGTCCCTATCGGTCTTAACAATGTGTCCAGAAGAGCAAAAGGGACTAACAATTATTAGCGGCTTGTTAAGTTAACAAACGTTTATGAATTAGGGGGTTAGTAATAACTAGTAATAAGGTCTTGTCAAGTTCATTTCGAACACCCTGCTCGCTTAGCAATATCTGCTGCTGACTACATTACCTATATAGTTTTCAACGTGGCCTATTCTGTATGATTTTCTTAGAATAATAGAGCCTTTTTGAAAAAAAAGCCTTTTTAGATATTTCGTTAGCATTGTATAGATTGAGATTAAGGCAAAGTTGTACACAAAGCAATGTACCTTCTTTTTTTGTACGCGTAGATTATTTTTGAAGTAATATAAAGTTAATATATTATTCATTTGGTTTTATTTACCGCACCAATATGTACCTCGCTTTAAGCGGCAATGAGGGTTTTCGATAATTTTTCTGCCACCAGGGCGGCGCTTCGTACGCACCTGGTCTCGACAGCTGTCAGGTTCATACTATTCATAGGCACCTGGGCCTAAAATATTGAAATTCTATTTTATTTGGAAGAGAATTGATTTTGTAATGGATTACGACTAATACATGGTCGTCGAACTGAAGATTGAACTCTAAAACAGGCGCTCAAAGTCACTGGTATTCAAAATAATTACTATAACTTTGTTAATTTCATGAGAATTGACTTGGAACTATTTTATTCATTTATTTTAGGTAACAATATGACTAAAGTAATGGTTTTCAGAATAAATAAACCTATAAATATGTTGAAAATTAAATGCGCGTATTTATTTTGACAGTTCGTTATATGGTCGCCTCAGTGCTGCCATCTCACCTCCCCATAGCGGCAGAAAAAGTATCAAAAACCCTCATTCATTTGGTCGTTCGCGGCATGCTAACATTATCCTCGCAACCTCGTACTTTGATTCAGTGACCGGCTGACCGCTTTAGGCGAATGACCAAGTGTAATTGCCGCTTCATAGGCCGCTACCCATACCAGAGTCGCGTTTTATAAAGTTACAATTTTGCTGTTTGCCGCTTTTTCTAGCCAATACGTGCGTGCGTTAGAGAGGCAAACAGCGAAATTGTAATGTAACTTTATAAAACGCGACCCAGTGGTTCGTGATCCAAAATGGTGGAAAGTGATAATTAAAGATGATCATTCATATTGAAATAATAGAGAATCAGCGTCAACCACACCATCCAGTAGGTACATATCTGTATATTTACGGTTGTAAAATTACTATAAAAACAAACACAAAAAATCAAACCGATTTCTCCAAGATCCGGACATCAGACAAGACCCCGACTTGGTGTCGAACAGACCATCACGGGGTTATACCCAGACGATAAAAAAAAATCGGTTCACGATTCTTGGATATCTTTCGAAGCCGGTTAAAAACAAGAATGAAAAAAGTCGCTTAGTATGAGACCGAATAGAGCTTTCCACACGCGTAATTTTAACATACAAAATGCATACGCAGGCCTAAAAAACCTATATATTCAACTAATTCAACATGTTCAACCTACATTCAATTGGGCCAATGTGAACTGCGATTTGACCCACAACGTTTCAGTTCTATGGACATAAATATTATGTTCCATGTCCATAGTCTTTACATTTCAAGTGAACCGTATCATGCGAGTAACGAAGCGGAGTTGTGTCAAATCAATAAATCCGACCAAATTAAGAAGATGATGTCTGAAACTCATACTATCCGAAATCAATGTCTACACAAATGATTTGTATTATACTCCGAAAATCGACAAATAATAACACTTGAATTATTGAATACTTTCCTTAGTTTCCTTGATAGCGTAAGAATTGTATATAAAATATGCAATAAAATACAACAAAATAGTGAGATAATAGTGTTCGTTAAGTATAGTTCCAGTAATAGTGCCTAATTTGTACAAAATGAGTGAAAAGAACAGTGTAGAAATGCCGGAAGATGTATCGAAACAGTGGGAAATCTTGCTTCTACTTTTATCTTCTGAAGAAAAGAAGATAGACAGAACGAATGACTGTGAGGTGGACACGATGAACTACTTCTTAAAGAATGAAGGAGTGAGGTTAGTCATTTATATTTAACTTTTTTAAACATCTTGGTAAGAAAAATAATAACCTCTCCATTTAGATCAGGGAAAAACACTAAAAAGTTTCATTCCTTAGAGACTTTCTAAAATTCGAGTATTTATAAATCAAAATTTCTACTTTGTCATTTTAATGTAACAACATAAATGTATACATACAGGGTGCTCGCGAGCATTGCGAGAGATTTTAACTATGCATGTAGCTCAAAACAAACAAAATAATATTGAGTGACCTAATGTCAAATGTCACTTACTTAAAAAAGTTGATTCTTCATTTTTTTGACTCAGATTTTTTTTTACATTCCAGTATTTTAATATAATATCATAGCAACAATTTGTCAATATGTTTTATTTTAATATTGATAACAGGTGATATTGTTAAGTCTATAATTTTTTTTTATTGTCATGCAAAAGGGGTGCTAATAAATATTAGAACACATTGTGGTATGCATTGTAATCAAACTTATTAAAAAAAAAGGTTGATTGCAAATAAAATAAAAAGTAAAATTGTCTCTGAAATCAAGCCCTGTCCAGGCAATTTTATATAACTTTAAAAACTCTATATGGTTAGGAATAAAGCATTAAATTATTTCGCAATACTCACAACCACCCTGTATTAATTATGAAAACAGCTAAAACATTGTCAAAATTTTGACTTGTGTATAACTTTGCATTACTATGGCCTAGTTGTACAATCAATCAAATTTGCCAATTTTCAGGTATTCTGTTTTTTGTTTATGAATAAGGGTGTAACTCTTTCCAGAAAGATCCTCACCCACTGGCTAAGCCAGATGCGAGCAAGCTACGCACGGAAAACTAGCGAGTCAGACACTGCTCTGAAGTGCGACTCTGTGTCGCTGCTGTGGCGGCAGCGGGGCAACGACAAGTTCCGATCCAACCAGCTTTTAGACAGCTACAGGTAACATAAGCATATATTATATGGGTTCATGTATTTCTTGTGAGTTATTCCCAGGGATTGGACAAACGCCCGTCATTTTGCAAACATAACCCTGTTCCGTACAGTAGAGAGTTCCTCATCTTATGATGATAACATATTTTATTGTATAAGATATTTTTTTTATAACTATCGCAAAGTATCTATTTAAGGCAACCCAACTCCTTACTTGTACACACCACAATTATGAATTTATTACATTGGTCACTAATAATAATTAAATATCAAAAATTCTAAATCGTTTTTTGTTACAATCATAATGTGTACAAGTAAAAAAAGAGTTGGGATCTCCTAAATAAATACTTTGTGTTATTGTTATGAAAAAAATATCTTATGAAATAAAATAAAATAAAGAAGTTAATATCATAACATAAAGAAGTCTCTACTGTACGGAGCAGGGTTATGTTTTCAGAATGTTATGTTATATTATTCCCACTAAGTCGGGGATAGAGCAATACTGCATAACTACCAAAGCAGATACAGTTCAAATATCGAACAATTGACACTCTAATTGACCCTAATTGAATTTGTTCACACTATCCCCGAAAAAACTTAAATGTGCATTTTTGGAGATAGTTTTATTAATAAATACTTTTTTTATGTATTTGAAATAACAAAACAAAAAATCATTTAGATTATTCATATAAAATTTCTTGCTTGTTATCTGCGACCATATATAACATAGACGTCTAACGCCAGCTCAAAAATGCCCCCAAAACCAATTGTTCAATTGTGCCAAGATAGGACATAGCGCTTTTCGTGACACCGCGCATATTTCGGCGCAACATCTTTGACAAATGTTTATAGATTATCGCCAATCAAAACTTTAATGGACCAATCACAACTATTTTTAAATGGCGGTTTAAGTTTTTCTAGGTTGGCATTCAAATTCATTGCCGTGATGCATTGAACTCGGGGTGACACTTACAACTAAAATCCAGGGCCGTTTTTGAAAGGCAATTTAGTATGGCGTGCGGCTTCTATGTCTTATTTGTTCGTAGCTTGTTATAGTCTCTGAAAGCTGTTAATTTTTTTATTTTTCCTCATGGGCACCTCATATTATAATGTATTGTATTGACAGATGTTACAACAAGAGCGTGCTCCACGCCCCACAAGATGGCGGCATGTATCCGCTCGCGCTCGCCAACCGCTCCGCTGCACTCTTACGGATGAAGAGATTCCAGGTAACTTACAAATAAATGTACAGGGGGCATCAGATTACCGTACAGAGGACTCACAAATGTCTGGACATACCTGTATTGCACGTGCAAGAGCTTAGAAAGCAAGTATGATGAAAAAATGTATTTTTTTCAATTCTTTTCATCACACCTGTTCGGTAATAAGTGCACCAATGCGCAGTATGATCATGGAATTTCATACAACATTACGTCACAGTAGTAATGTCTGTTATAAAAATGATAAATTGAAATACCAGGGCAGCATAACTCACCCGGTGCTTTATCACTCACGTGTTTGAGTTAAAATCATCCCTGATTTTGAGAAATGATTTAGACCATTTTAGAGTAGTTGTATTAAAATATTTTTTTTTACTTTCTGCCTCACAGGTGTGATGAAAAACATTGTGCGTGCCACGGCCGGTACAAGAATTATGAACTCGTGTCAAGTAAAGCCCGTGCCTTTGGCTCGGGCTTTCGTTTCACACTCGTTCACAATTTTTTATTTAGCGCCCGTAATACACAATGTACTATTACTTACCTCCCCAGGAGTGCCTAGCGGACATATCGCTCGCCTTAGCTCACGGGTACCCTTGCTCGCAGCGGCACAAGCTGCTGCTGCGGCGGGCGGACTGCCACGCGGAGCTGCGGGCCCGGACCGAGGCCCTGGCGGCGCTGGCCGAGGCGAGGGCCCATGCGGCCGAGCTGAGCTTGTCGCCCGCTAGCACTGGTGAGGGAATACGTCTGTAGGTGGATGGTGAAAAGTGGCCGCCGTTTTGATTTTATTCATTTCTTATCCAACCGTGCTGAAAATCTAATTCTTTGTCTAGATAAGCCACCACATATATTAAGGTGCGTTCAAACTAAAAGAGCATTCACTGTTCTAACCTCCCACTCTACGAAATTCGATCGGTACACAAAACGTGATTGGTTGATTTCGTAGAACGGGCGCTAGAACAACGAATGCTCTTTTGGTTTAACCGCACCTTTAGAATGGTTAAAACTGTGTTTTAGGGGTCAATTTCAACAAAAATTACATAGTTAAGGGATTAATAAAAAAATCATGTTTACGTCCATCGTGTTACGAAAGTTAGTCATACACACTAGGTATATTTG
This sequence comes from Thaumatotibia leucotreta, assembly GCA_025490895.1. NCBI lineage: Eukaryota > Metazoa > Arthropoda > Insecta > Lepidoptera > Tortricidae > Thaumatotibia > Thaumatotibia leucotreta. Next base: position 65,699 of record JALPQI010004546.1, read on the forward strand.
TAACATGAAAATTGTGACGTTGTATTTTGTTTTAATTAAGGCCTTAACCGTGTATTTTTTTGCATTAAACCCTTTACAGTAGTTTAAAGGTGGCCACCATTTTGATATTATTCATTTCTTATCCAACCGTGCTATAAATAGAATGCTATGAATCTATAAGCTTTCACGCCCTGCAACAAAACTATCTCTGTCGGCATCAACTAATTGGTAAGTACCGTTGTCAGTCTAGAAGCCTCCTAAGTAAGCACCTGTCCCACGGGTACCCTTGCTCGCAGCGGCACAAGCTGCTGCTGCGGCGGGCGGACTGCCACGCGGAGCTGCGGGCCCGGACCGAGGCCCTGGCGGCGCTGGCCGAGGCGAGGGCCCATGCGGCCGAGCTGAGCTTGTCGCCCGCTAGCACTGGTGAGGGAATACGTCTGTAGGTGGAAGGGTGAAAAGTGGCCGCCGTTTTGATTTTATTCATTTTTTATCCAACCGTACTGAAAATCGAATTCTTTGTCTAGATAAGCCACCACATATGTTAGAATGGTTAAAACTGTGTTTCAGGGGTAAATTGCAACCAAAATTACATAATTAAGGGATTTAAAAAATCACGATTACGTCCATCGTGTTAGGAAAGTTAGTCATACACACTAGGTATATTTGTAACACGAAAATTGTGACGTTGTATTTTGTTTTAATTAAGGCCTTTAACTATGTATTTTTTTGCATTAAACCCTTTAAAGTAGTTTAAGGTGGCCACCATTTTGATATTATTCATTTCTTATCCAACCGTGCTATAATTAGAATGCTATGAATATAAGCTTTCACGCCCTGCAACAAAACTATCTGTGTCGGCATCAACAAATTGGTAAGTACCGTTGTCAGTCTAGAAGCCTCCTAAGTAAGCACCTGTCCCACGGGTACCCTTGCTCGCAGCGGCACAAGCTGCTGCTGCGGCGGGCGGACTGCCACGCGGAGCTGCGGGCCCGGACCGAGGCCCTGGCGGCGCTGGCCGAGGCGAGGGCCCATGCGGCCGAGCTGAGCTTGTCGCCCGCTAGCACTGGTGAGGGAATACGTCTGTAGGTGGATGGTGAAAAGTGGCCGCCGTTTTGATTTTATTCATTTCTTATCCAACCGTGCTGAAAATCAAATTATTTGTCTAGATAAGCCACCTCATATGTTAAGGTGCGTTCAAACTAAAAGAGCATTCACTGTTCTAACCTCCCACTCTACGAAATTCGATCGGTACACAAAACGTGATTGGTTGATTTCGTAGAACGGGCGCTAGAACAACGAATGCTCTTTTGGTTTAAACGCACCTTTAGAATGGTTAAAACTGTGTTTTAGGGGTCAATTGCAACCAAAATTACATAGTTAAGGGATTAATAAAAAAATCATGTTTACGTCCATCGTGTTAGGAAAGTTAGTCATACACACTAGGTAAATTTGTACCACGAAAATTGTGACGTTGTATTTTGTTTTAATTAAGGGCCTTAACCGTGTATTTTTTTGCATTAAACCTTTACAGTAGTTTAAAGATGGCCACCATTTTGATATTATTCATTTCTTATCCAACCGTGCTATATATAGAATGCTATGAATAAGCTTTCACGCCCTGCAACAAAACTATCTGTGTCGACATCAACAAATTGGTAAGTACCGTTGTCAGTCTAGAAGCCTCCTAAGTAAGCACCTGTCCCACGGGTACCCTTGCTCGCAGCGGCACAAGCTGCTGCTGCGGCGGGCGGACTGCCACGCGGAGCTGCGGGCCCGGACCGAGGCCCTGGCGGCGCTGGCCGAGGCGAGGGCCCATGCGGCCGAGCTGAGCTTGTCGCCCGCTAGCACTGGTGAGGGAATACGTCTGTAGGTGGAAGGGTGAAAAGTGGCCGCCGTTTTGATTTTATTCATTTCTTATGCAACCGTGCTGGAAATTTAATTCTTTGACTACGCAAGCCTCCACATTGATAAGAATGGTTTCAACTGTGTTTTAGGGGTCTATTGCAACCAAAATTACATAGTTAAGGGATTACTTTCTCTAACACCTGTATTATTTACATGTAACCAATAACAATAAAGATTTATGATTTATGATTTAATAAATAATCATGTTTACGTCCATCGTGTTACGAAAGTTAGTCATACACACTAGGTAAATTTGTAACACGAAAATTGTGATGTTGTATTTTGTTTTAATTAAGGCCTTTAACTATGTATTTTTTTTGCATTAAACCCTTTACAGTAGTTTAAAGGTGGCCACCATTTTGATATTATTCATTTCTTATCCAACCGTGCTATAAATAGAATGCTATGAATCTATAAGCTTTCACGCCCTGCAACAAAACTATCTGTGTCGGCATCAACAAATTGGTAAGTACCGTTGTCAGTCTAGAAGCCTCCTAAGTAAGCACCTGTCCCACGGGTACCCTTGCTCGCAGCGGCACAAGCTGCTGCTGCGGCGGGCGGACTGCCACGCGGAGCTGCGGGCCCGGACCGAGGCCCTGGCGGCGCTGGCCGAGGCGAGGGCCCATGCGGCCGAGCTGAGCTTGTCGCCCGCTAGCACTGGTGAGGGAATACGTCTGTAGGTGGATGGTGAAAAGTGGCCGCCGTTTTGATTTTATTCATTTCTTATGCAACCGTGCTGGAAATTTAATTCTTTGACTACATAAGCCTCCACATCGGTAAGAATAGTTAAAACTGTGTTTCAGGGGTCAATTGCAACCAAAATTACATAGTTAAGGGATTACTTTCTCTAACACCTGTATTATTTACATGTAACCAATAACAATAAAGATTTATGATTTAATAAATAATCATGTTTACGTCCATCGTGTTACGAAAGTTAGTCATACACACTAGGTAAATTTGTAACACGAAAATTGTGATGTTGTATTTTGTTTTAATTAAGGCCTTTGACTATGTATTTTTTTGCATTAAACCCTTTACAGTAGTTTAAGGTGGCCACCATTTTGATATCATTCATTTCTTATCCAACCATGCTATAAATAGAATGCTATGAATCTATAAGCTTTCACGCCCTGCAACAAAACTATCTGTGTCGGCACCAACAAATTGGTAAGTACCGTTGTCAGTCTAGAAGCCTCCTAAGTAAGCACCTGTCCCACGGGTACCCTTGCTCGCAGCGGCACAAGCTGCTGCTGCGGCGGGCGGACTGCCACGCGGAGCTGCGGGCCCGGACCGAGGCCCTGGCGGCGCTGGCCGAGGCGAGGGCCCATGCGGCCGAGCTGAGCTTGTCGCCCGCTAGCACTGGTGAGGGAATACGTCTGTAGGTGGAAGGGTGAAAAGTGGCCGCCGTTTTGATTTTATTCATTTCTTATGCAACCGTGCTGGAAATCCAATTCTTTATCTAGATAAGTTACCACATATGTTAGAATGGTTAAAACTGTGTTTTAGGGGTCAATTGCAACCAAAATTACATAGTTAAGGGATTTAAAAAAATCACGATTACGTCTATCGTGTTACGAAAGTTAGTCATACACACTAGGTAAATTTGTAACACGGAAATTGTGATGTTGTATTTTGTTTTACTTAAGGCCTTTAACTATGTATTTTTTTTGCATTAAACCCTTTACAGTAGCTTAACCCTTAATTTGGCAAATTTCAAAAAAATCGTGCGTTCTAGCCTCCTCGCCATTGTATAGAGCAGAAAATTCTCTCTTAAAAAATACAAAAAGTGGGTCGAAGACTATGTTCATTGTGACGAACATTGCCAAATTAAGGGTTAAGGTGGCCACCATTTTGATATTATTCATTTCTTATCCAACCGTGCTATAAATAGAATGCTATGAATCTATAAGCTTTCACGCCCTGCAACAAAACTATCCGTGTCGGCATCAACAAATTGGTAAGTACCGTTGTCAGTCTAGAAGCCTCCTAAGTAAGCACCTGTCCCACGGGTACCCTTGCTCGCAGCGGCACAAGCTGCTGCTGCGGCGGGCGGACTGCCACGCGGAGCTGCGGGCCCGGACCGAGGCCCTGGCGGCGCTGGCCGAGGCGAGGGCCCATGCGGCCGAGCTGAGCTTGTCGCCCGCTAGCACTGGTGAGGGAATACGTCTGTAGGTGGAAGGGTGAAAAGTGGCCGCCGTTTTGATTTTATTCATTTCTTATCCAACCGTGCTGTAAGTCGAATTCTTTGACTACATAAAGGTGCGTTCAAACTAAAAGAGCATTCGCTATTCTAACCACCCACTCTAGGAAATTCGATCGGTACACAAAACGTGATTGGTTGATTTCGTAGAACGGGCGCTAGAACAGCGAATGCTCTTTTGGTTTAAACGCACCTTTAGCCTCCACATCGGTAAGAATGGTTTCAACTGTGTTTTAGGGGTCAATTGCAAAAAAATACATACATAGTTAAGGGATTAATAAAAAAATGACGATTGCGTCCATCGTGTTACGAAAGTAATACGAAAATTGTGATGTTGTATTTTGTTTTAATTAAGGCCTTTAACTATGTATTTTTTGCATTAAACCTTTACAGTAGTTTAAAGGTGGCCACCATTTTGATATTATTCATTTCTTATCCAACCGTGCTATAAATAGAATGCTATGGATTTTTAAGCTTTCACGCCCGGCAACAAAACTATCTGTGTCGGCATCAACAAATTGGTAAGTACCGTTGTCAGTCTAGAAGCCTCCTAAGTAAGCACCTGTCCCACGGGTACCCTTGCTCGCAGCGGCACAAGCTGCTGCTGCGGCGGGCGGACTGCCACGCGGAGCTGCGGGCCCGGACCGAGGCCCTGGCGGCGCTGGCCGAGGCGAGGGCCCATGCGGCCGAGCTGAGCTTGTCGCCCGCTAGCACTGGTGAGGGAATACGTCTGTAGGTGGATGGTGAAAAGTGGCCGCCGTTTTGATTTTATTCATTTCTTATGCAACCGTGCTGAAAATCGAATTCTTTGACTACATAAAGGTGCGTTCAAACTAAAAGAGCATTCACTGTTCTAACCTCCCACTCTACGAAATTCGATCGGTACACAAAACGTGATTGGTTGATTTCGTAGAACGGGCGCTAGAACAACGAATGCTCTTTTGGTTTAAACGCACCTTTAGAATGGTTAAAACTGTGTTTTAGGGGTCAATTTCAACAAAAATTACATAGTTAAGGGATTAATAAAAAAATCATGTTTACGTCCATCGTGTTACGAAAGTTAGTCATACACACTAGGTAAATTTGTAATACGAAAATTGTGACGTTTATTTTGTTTTAATTAAGGCCTTTAACCATGTATTTTTATTGCATTAAACCCTTTAAAGTAGTTTAAGGTGGCCACCATTTTGATATTAGTCATTTCTTATCCAACCGTGCTATAAATAGAATGCTATGAATCTATAAGCTTTCACGCCCTGCAACAAAACTGTCTGTGTCGGCATCAACAAATTGGTAAGTACCGTTGTCAGTCTAGAAGCCTCCCCTCCGAGCATCGCTTATTATACTACACTTTGCCTATTATACTTTTATTTCCACAATTTTGATTTTATTCATTTCTTATCCAACCGTGCTGAAATCGAAATGTTGATCGGTTAAACTTCCATACATGCTATGTGTTTATATACAAATAGTTTAAACTGTGTTTTAGAATAGTTTAAAAGTGGCCGCCATCTTGATTTTACTCATTTCTTATCAAATCGTGCTGACAATCTAAATCTGTGAATCGATAAGAGATCTCGATTTCCTTTTTCTACTGCCAGCTGACCTAGCCAAGATTCCGTTTTGCGATTGTATACGATAAGCGATAAATAACGTGACTGTAACAATGTATGGAAATGGTCACGTGACTTTCCTTTCGAATTTATTATTCTCATACATTTATTACTGGCTTATCGAATACGATTGCAGAATGGTACTTGCCTAGGCCTACAGGAATGAGGGTTTTCGATATTTTCTCTGCCACCAGGCGGCGCTAGAGTAGGCGTCTGGTCCACACAGCTGTTAGATTCATACTATTCATAGGTACTGGATCTAAAATATCGAAATTCTATTTTATTTGGAAGTTTATCGATTTTGTAATGGATTACGAGTAATACACGGTCGTCGAACTGAAGATTGAGCTCTAAAACAGGCGTGAAAAGTCACTGGTATTAAAAATAATTACTATAAGTTTGTTCATTTCATTGGAATTGACTTATTATTTTTATTTATTTTAGAAAACAATATTCCAATATTATCAGCTAAACTGATATTGAGTTAGAATATAAATGTAAAAATATAAAGTATAAAACTTACAATATTGTGCCTCTGGGAAAGAACGACTGAAATACAGGTAACAGTAACAGATATTTATAAGTATAAAACACATTCACTGGATATTAAAAGTTCGTAACAGAGCACTGACTCGTGCTGCACTTAGATACTTAAGTAAATTGTCAAATAGTAACATATCGATTTGTGTCTTCTGATGTACTGAGGATGAATGATCAGGGAAATGAATGAAGAATGGGAATTTGTAATTTTAAATTTGGAATAAAGGAATCGGCCAGAACCTAACATGGAAGGGGCAATGTGCGTTCCGATTCACGCATAGCCACAAAAACCCTCATTGTTGGAGTGATAACAGTAAATGTTTTTTCGCAGCGGAGTTCGATCGGCTAGTGAAAATAATGGAAAACAAGATGGCCGCGCAGCAAGAGCCAGAGGAGCAGAAAGAGGAACCCCTCCCTGGCTTGTATATGGGCGAGAACCCCAACTTTGTGGGGGCCTCCAACGCCATAGAATTGAGGTATGCGACTAAGGCTCGATGTCACCCTACGAACAAATAAAACATGGAAGCCGCACGCCATAGTAAATTGCCTTTCAAAAACGGTCCTGAATTCTAGTTGACAAATGTCACTCCTTCTTTAATGCATCACGGCAATGAATTTCAATGTCAACCTATAAAAAATTAAACCGCCATTTAAAAATAGTTGTGATTGGACCATCAAACTTTTGATTAGCTATATTCTATAACCATTTGTCAAAGATGTTGCGTCGAAATATGTATGCGCGGTGTTAAGAAAAGCGCTATGTCCTGCCCATCTTGGCACAATTGAACAATTGATTTCGGGGGCATTTTTGAGCTGGCGTTAGACGTCCATGTTATATATGGTCGCAGATGTCACCAAATTAGCATTTGATCTTGGTAGATTTTGTTTAATAGTTATTTGTTATACAACTTTGCACCCTGCAAAGTTGTATTTTACCCGCGAGAATGAAATTGAAATACGAGCAAGCGAAAGGATTCTATAGTTGAACCACGAGCGAAGCGAGTGGTTCTAAAATATAATCCTGAGCACAGCGAGTGTTTTAACATACGAGAAGTAAAATACATTTGCACCCGTGTGTAGCATTCCTTACCGTTACCGTGTTTTCATACATACATCTTACACAAATCGACCTAGTCCCACGGTAAACTCAATTAAGGCTTGTGATGTGGGTACCAAGCGACGATATATGATAGATAGATACACATAGACAGCTATGACCAAGGAACAAATATTTGTGATAAATAAATACACAAATAATGCCCTCGCCGGGATTCGAACCCGGAACCTCCAGCTTCGTAGGCAGGGTTACTACCAACTAGGTTACGGAGGCTGACATTGCGTGCCGTATTATATTGTACGGATACTTTTTCTGCTCCAATTTTAAAGCTCTAAATGTACTTATTGTGTCCTAATCTAACCCAGGTAAGAGCTTCGCCCGTGTTAGATTTACATCCTGTGGATCAAACGCAAACACATGTTCGGAGTCTTTCCGGTGGACAATCTAAAAGTTAAGGCCTATAAAGCTTGATTTTCTTATAAAAGCCTTATCTTCATTAAGACGTACTCCTTTTTCATTGCGTTGTATGATAACAATCATTACTACCTGTCCACAGGCTGTTAACTATCGACCACAGGAAAGAAAACTGCGTGTTCAGCTGAACTGTAGAGCCCGTCTTTCCTGTGGTCAATAGTAAGCAACTGGTAGGAGTGTAGTCGTGATTTTTATCATAAAATTCAATAGGAAAGGAGTGCCTTTAAATGACAATAAGGGTTTAATAAGAAAATGAACTCTCATAGCCCTTAACTTTTAAAATGTCCACCGGAAAGACTTATAAAATGATTATGAGTTTGACCCCTGTATACTCCTTTAAACACGCTACTTTAAACACGTAAACATCGCAGGCACAACGAAACCGTAGGGCGGCACGTCGTGACGACCGCGCCGACACGTCGAGGCGACGTGCTCTTCTCGGAAGAGCCGTACGCGTGGGTGGCGCTACCATCGCCGAACCCCATTTGCGAGGGATGCGGGAAGACGAACATCAATCTAGTGCCGTGAGTACCAATTAGGGTTTATTTTCTCTGCCACCAGGCGCCCGCTACAGACACGAGATCCAAGCTGCTGTCATATTGATACTAGTCATAGGTACATAAAATATCGCAATTGACAATGTTTCAAAATTTTCGATGTCCCTAAATCGAAAACCATTTCGAGATATACGCAAGTAGATCAAAAAATATATTTAAAAAAAATTGTTAAAAATCTTAAAAATGGTTTAAAGGCACAGATAAAATATAGGGAAGATTCCGTGTATTAAGACATACATGAACAAACTATTGTCATCCTTCACCCCATCTCAAGACGTATTCCATAAGGAAAAAGAGACAAATAAAGTAGCTCTACTTGGTCGTGAACTCCATCAACGACTCCATTTTCTTGAACAATGCTACCAACCTGACTAGATAAAATGTCATTACTATTAGTGATGTCCAGTCTTCAATCGTATACTTTTATCGTCAATAATAATATTTTTACCAAATTAGGTAGCGAATACAGTAGGAATAAACCTTATTTCCTACTCAAAATCACGATCTTCTTCGATCGTGATTTCAAAATCTACATTTTAGGATAAAAATAAAATCACAAAGTTAACGAAATATTTTCTTTAATTAAAATGTCATAATGAGGGTTTCCTAAAACGTATGCCACTAGTTGGCGCCACTTAGCCGTAAGGTCCCGCTAAGAAACACAATTATCTAGCCCCAAAGAAAGACTAAGTAAATGTTTTTTTTTTAATAAAATTTAAATTTTTTTATGTATTTTTTTTAACTCATACAAAATATTTAAACCAGAAACTATAAACATAGAATTTAGACAAGTTTCTGGACCTGCTCCCGCCCTGGTGATTTCAGAAAACTCTCATTATAACATGTTTTATGGACTTATCATTCCTTAAAGCATACCTAACAATTTTGGTATGATGGCTTCTTTATAATTAAATTAATCAGTCTACACAAGTATCACATGAGCGTCATTATTAAACTAAACTTAATTTACTTGCTGGTTGACATGACATTGAATGATTACCAAATATTGTGGGTAGTACGTCAGAATGTAATCACTTATGCGCGTCCCCTTGCCTGAAACAACAGCTTAAAATTGTCGGAGCATATTTTTGAATACTCTTTAGGGTACCAGTCGTCTGCCTTTTTGATATTTTTGACCCATAAAAGCCTTTGTTCAGTGTCCAGTGGAAACCTGTTGGACATTAAAAACATCGATTCATTTTTGAGTTGACTATCAATATATTTATCGATATCACGATCGGTCTCTTAAGTACCACACTATGCGATACAAATGTTTGAATCCCACTATTTATAATTACATTACGAATGTAAATACAA